>VDFB02068156.1:0-47451 GCA_007258455.2 Sequoia sempervirens | reverse complement strand
AAATCCGATCCAATGAGAATGTGCCCCCAACGTGATACAATAGACTACTCTAATAAAGGCAGGACAAACTGACCTTGAGCATGGGCTGAATAGTACTAGGAGGGATCACGATATGAAAACAGGACCAAGCTATGGTGCGGATGTGAGTGGATGAGTGATGAATGGAAACTTGAAAATGCGATGGATAATGGAAGCGAAATGGAGGGATGATGCAGAACAAGCCGTACAGATCTTGGTGGATGGAAAGTGCTTATTTACACAAGGCGCTTGTTTGCTAGGTTTTCACCAAGGTACTTGCCCAAAGTGCCACCGAAGTGGTTTTCACTAGAGGACGATTTTTTTCTCTTTACTGTTTTCAATCTTTTTTCTAATTTTTTTTGGATTTTTTGGCGGCTTCTTTTTTTTGTTGTCACCAAGACACCTATTTTCCAAGTTTTTGCCGAAGTGACAATTTTTTTAGGACTTTTTCTGATTTTTTGGATTTTTTGGTTCTATACCTTGAAAGATTTAGGCATAAAACTTTTTGAGATGGGAGCTATTCATGGGCTCCTGCAAAGGTTCCCCTTCGGGTGTTGATAACTGATATGCCCCTGATTTGTAACTTGTTATGATGAATGGTCCTAACCAATTAGGTTCAAACTTTCCTTTGATGCTTGGGTTTGGGACATTCTTCTGATTTTCTTTTAAGACTAGTTCTCCAACTTGGAAATTCCTGCTTCTGATTTTCTTGTTGTAGCTCTATTTGAGTCTATTTTGATAGACTTGCAAATGATTTAAAGCATCTATGCGTCTCTCATCTAGTAACTCCAACTTGTTTAGTCTTGATACTCTATATTCTTTATCCGTGATGAGGTTTTGCAATGATATCCTAAGGGATGGGAGCTCAATTTCAATGGGGAGTACAACTTCTGATTTGTAGACCAAGGAGAAGGGGGTGGCGCTAGTGGGTGTGCGGATGCTAGTTCGATAAGCCTAGAGGGCGGGATTAAGCTGCAGATGCCAGTCACGACCTACATCATTGACTATTTTCTTAAGGATTTTGAGGATGGTTTTGTTTGTGGCTTCTGCTTGGCCATTGTGTTGGGGATAGTACGGGGTGGAGAAGCGATGCTGGATTTTGAATTTCTCGCACAAGTCATGGACCTCCTGGTTCTTGAATGGTGTCCCATTATCTGAGATAATGGCTTGTGGGACACCGTAACAATAGATGAGATAGTTCAGGATGAATTTTGAGATCTACTTTCCAGTGATATACGTCACGGGTATGGCTTCCACCCACTTTGTAAAGTACTCAATTGCAGTTATGATGAATTTTTGGCCATTGGATGAGGTGGGTGTGATTTTCCCAATGAGATCAAGTCCCCACTATGAAAAGGGCCATGGTGTGACAATCGGATGAAGCTCTTGAGCTGGAGCATGGATGAGGTCCCCATGCTACTGACATTGTAAACACCTTTTAGCATGATCATGTGCTTCTCTTTCCATTGTGGGCCAATAATACCCCATCCTCAGTAGTTTCTTAATGATGGTCATTCCACTCGAGTGTGAACCACAGATACCATTGTGTACCTCAGTTAGAGAAATTAATGCCTCCTCAACATTTAGGCAGCGTAGTAAGGTACCTTCTATGCTTCTACGGTATAGGGTATCACCTAGGATAACAAATTTGGATTCCTTTTTAACAAAGGTTCATTTTAGGTTTGACAGTAGGTCGGCGGGTATGACTCCTATGTGAAGATATGTGTAGATGTCATGATACCAAGGATCGCCAGGACCAACGATTTCACACACATATTCCGATTCCGGTACCTCGAATGTGGGAACGAGAAGCTGCTCGATCAGGAATTCATACTTTGGAACGTTGTGAGGGATCTCCAATAGGGACCCAATTGTTGCCATGGTGTCTGCTGCTTTGTTGTTGGTTCTAGGAATTTGCTCAAATGTTATTTCTATAAAAGATTCCTTGAGAGTCTCCACCAATTTCTTGTATGGAGTCAACTTATCATCCTTGGTCTGATATTCATTATTGACTTGATTTATGATCAACTGAGAGTCTCCATAGACTTTGAGAGCTATGATATTCCATTGCACTGCTATCCTGAGACCTATAGTCAAAGCCTTGTATTCCGCAATGTTGTTAGTGCAAGGAAATGCCAGTTTGTATGACCTTGGTATGCAATCCCCTTGTGGAGTGATGAAGAAGACACCAGCTCCTGATCCATGCTGCATGTATGAGCCATCGAAGTATAGTTTCTAGTGGTCAGCTACGTTGAGGTTAAAAATGGATTCATCTGGAAACTCTGAGACAAGAGGATTTTTAGAATAAATAGGTGTTTTTTCCAGTTGGTCTGCAATAACTTGTCCCTTGATTACTTTCCTCTCTACATAATCGATGTCATACTCTGACAGTATCATTACCCATTTTTCCATTCTTCCTGTGAGAATTGCTTTTGATAAGAGATACTTGAGGGGGTCAATTTTGGCGATGAGCTTTATCTTGTGTACCAACATGTAATGTTTGAATTTTTGAGATGCAAACACTACTGCGAGGAAAGATTTCTCGATGAATGAGTAGTTTAGCTCATGACCAACCATTTTTTTGCTGATATAGTAGATGGCCCTCTCCATTCCGTTTTCATCATGCTGAGCCAAGAGAGCCCCAAGGGTTGCTGCTGTTGTGGACACATATAAGATCAATGGTTTCTTTGAGATGGGTGGCATTAAGACTGGTGTTGTCAGTAGGTATTCCTTGACTTTGTTGAATGCCTCTTCGCACTTGGTATCCCATTTGTACGCTACTCCCTTGTGGAGTAGGTGAGAGTATGGGTTTTGTTTATCCGCCAGTTGTGCTATGAACCTTCTAATGGATTGGAGCATGCCTTGGAGACCTATCAGTTGTTTTAATGTCTTTGGTGCTTCCATTTCGAGAATTGCTTTCACCTTCGCCGGATCCACCTCGATACCCCTCATGGACACTATGTATCCTAGCAATTTACCTGATTATACGCCGAAGACACACTTCTTGGGATTTAGTGTGACTTTGTATTCCTCCAATCTGTCAAAGATAACACTTAGGGTTGCTATATGATCTTGTCTTTTTCTTGACTTAGCTAGAATGTCGTCGACATAGTCTTCGACTGTTTTATGGATCATGTCATGGAATATCAATGTCATGGCCCTTTGATATGTTGCTCCTGCATTCTTTAGGCCAAATGGCATCATGTTCCAGCAGTAGGTTCCCCATGGGAAAGTGAAAGCCATCTTATGTTGATCTTCTTTTGCTATCATAATCTGGTTGTATCCTGAGAATCTGTCCATTAGTGATAGCATCGCATGTCCTGCTGTCATGTCCACTATCATGTCGATGTTGGGAAGCGGAAAATCATCCTTGGGACATGCCTTGTTCAAATATCTAAAGTCTGTATAGATTCTGATGGCTCCATCATGTTTTGAAACAGGTACCAAATTTGACACCCATTCTGGATAATCAATCGGTCGGATAAATCCTGCATCTAACGACTTTTTGAGCTCCATTTTGACCAATAAGGCAATTTTAGGATGCATTTTTCAAAGCTTTTGTTTGACTGGCTTTGCTTCTGGATACACTGCTAGGTGATGAACCATAGTCTCTGGATCAATCCCTGGCATGTCAGCATAAATCCATGCGAAGTTTATTTGCCTTTCCCTTAGGAATGCTGCTAGCAGTTCTTGTTCTTCTGATAGTAGTGATTCCACATAGAATGTGATATGCGGGGTCTCCTCTATTCCCAGGTTGACTGGATTGCATTTTTCAGCTAAAACTATTGACTTCTCCTGATGAATAGCTCTTAAGGGAAGATTGAATCCTTCATCCTCGGGCGCCTCAAAGAGTTTTTCACCATTGGATACATCCTTTCTTTTTACTATTTTCTTGTCAGAGAATGCCACAGTGTGGTTTTCACTCAAGGACTTGGATATGATTCTTAGTTTCTCACTTTTGCGACTGAAGGATTCAATAGTTTCCCCATAATAGGCATGTGTGTCTAACTCCATTATAAACCCTGCTTTATGATCTCCATCTGGAATGTTATCCCTTAATCCCATGAATTCTGAGAGCACCTCATCATTTTCAAATGTATCGAGAACTGGTGGTCCTCGTTAGTCATAGTCAATCAGTTAGGGATATACTAAGCAAATCTCATCATTTTGATGGTTTGGTTCGAAGGATAGGGTACTAATCATGCACAGGGTGGTATCCTCAAATAACCTAGGTAGATTGGATATGGGGTCCTCATCATCGCTACTACTACAGACATTGGTTATATCAAAAGTATAGTTATCTAGAACATGACCTGTGGATACTGGTAATCGTAGTTCTGCTGCAGTTGGCTGATGAGGTTTATTAACCGCTCTAACCGCAGGACTTTGGCCACGTATGGTTATACTCAGAGGGGTACATCCAAGGCCAAGATTTGTTATTGGTCGTGTCTTTGGCATGATAGGTATTATGAGCCCATTGTCATTTTGTCCCAATCTTTGATTTATGTCGTAGCCCATTGCAAGCATCATTTGTAGACCCTTATTTCCGTTATCCATTCGTAAATCTGGTACTAGTATTTCATCTTGATAGAGCATGTGTGATGGATCTTCCTCAATAACCTCCTGGCCAAGGTCTCCCCAGCTTGTGAATTCAGGATAGTCTTTAGGAGACGTTTGTGATGTGGAAGCTTGATTTTCTTGTGGACGTCCCTGTGATCTAGGAGATTGTGGTAACTCCCCTATCACAAAAGCATTGTTAGGGAGTTTGTAGCTTCCACAACTGTCCTCCTGGATGATGAGCTTGATGTTGAAGATGGTGGGGATGGTGGGAATGGTAGGTGTCTCTATCGCAAAAGTGGACATGAGAGTGGCGGGGTCGATATATGGTGTGGATGGGCCCTCATCATTTTTTGGTACTTGGGAGATTTTGTAATACTTTGCTTCAATATTGCAATATGAGAAAGGTTTGGGATCTCCATGGATGGTAACCTCTTGTCCATTATGTGTAAATTTCACACATTGGTGGAAGGTTGATGCTACAACTTTCATCGCATGGATCCATGGGCATCCCAGGAAGATATTATATGGCAAATCAAGGTCCAAGACCTGACAAGTGGTTTCCTTGAGAGTCGGACCTACCTGAATAGGGAGTTTAATCATGCCTTGAGACACTCTTTCTTGGTCATCATATGCTCTTATCGTGATGCCCTTTCCTTTGTCGATGGAATCTTCTAATATTTTCAACTGTTTGATGAGGCTTAGGGAACATATGTTCAAGCCCTCACCTCCATCCACCAAGACCCTTTTGATTTTGCTCTTGTGTACAATGGCTTCCAAGTGAAGTGCATGGTTGTGAGATGGTTGGGTGGGGAAATCTTGGTTAGAGAATGTGAGAAGGTTAGGCGTAATGATATTTCCAATCATACCTTGGAATTGCTCCGCATCAAGATTTGTGGGGACAATGGATGAGGCTAATGTTTCTTCAAGGATCTTCTTATGGGAAGATGATATCTTTAGCAGCTCCATGATGGAGATTTGCGTTGGCATTCTCTTGAGTTGATCTACAACATTGTAGCCATGTGGAACAGATCTAGATGAAGGGACCTTATTTGATTGGGATGACCCTGCAATGGTGACTTGGACTCCACAATCTTTGGCATGGGTGCTCTTGATGGTGATGACCATGTAGTCTTCATTTAGGGAGGCAACGACTATTTCATATACATGATTTTCATTGCCTTTCCCTTTGTCATTTTTATTGCCTTTGTTACTATGATTCGGCATCAGATTCATATATATCTTAAGATCCTGATTTCCCGTAGGTTGTTCCACGTTTATGATTTTATTATCGATGAGATCTTGGATGATGTTTTTGAGTCTCATGTAGTTGTTTGTGGTATAGCCTTTGATTTTATGAAATTCACAAAGTTGATTCTTGTTATACCAAGGAGGTTTGACATCGGGTTCTTGGTAATTCTTGAATGTAGGAGGCTTGATGAGTTTTTCGTCAATCACCTTTTTCATTATGTCTTCAAGGGGTTCCCCCAAAATGGTGTATTTTCATTTTGGATAAATTTTGCGTTGTGGTGATCCCCTTTGGTCATTGAGATTGTTGATGGTTGGATTATTGTTGGGTTGGTGTGTTGTGTGATGGTGGTTCTAGTGCTGAATTTGGATTTGCGGTGCGGGTGTATGTTGGTGTGGGGCACTAATGACCACCTTGGCATCGACGACACCATCATTAGTAACATTTTTGTTCCTTTCCCACGTGTGAGGTTTATCATTGTAATTTGATGGTGGGAAGTTGTTTTGTTGTTTGTGGTATGATGTTGATTCTGCGGGTTGAGTTACAAGGGCTCTTTCGATGCTAAGTGCCTTGGGGATCAACTGATCATATGTGGTGATACCTTGAACCTTGAGATGAAATGCCAAGCGTCCTTCAAGGTTGGCTATGATGGTGCAAACTTCTTGTTCTTCTAGCATGGTCCACTTGCTCTGATTGGCCTTGGATCGCCATCGTTGCAGGAATGAGGCGAATGACTCACCCTTTCCTTGTTTTAGAGTGTAGAGTTCTTCGAGACTAACATCCATTGCAATGTTGCATGCATAATTTCTTATGAATGCGTCACTAATTTCTTGGAATGTTCTAATGCTTGAAGGTAAGCAAGAGAACCATTCTATAGCAGGGCTTGCCAAGCTCCTAGGAAATAGCCGCATTAGATAAGTATCATCATATGCGACCTCCATGCAATGAACCTGGAATTCCTTGATGTGGTCTTCAGGGTTACCCATTGCTTGATATTTGTCAAATTTGGGGATTTCAAATCCCTTAGGGAATGGTTTCATCTCTAGGCTCCTATCAAATGGATAGGGACACAAGTTGCTTGGTGTTTTATTTGTTCGTCCTAATTGAAGGTCGAGCACCTGTTACGAGAGCAACCTAAGTTGTGTCATCACATCATTTTGCGGATCAGGGGGTGGGATGAAAGTGTTTTGGGGGGTTTCAATTGTGGGTTGAATGGGTGGGTTGGTCGGTGCATTGTTCGATGGTATCTGTATGTTTTTGGCTGAGGTAGGTTTCTTTCCTACTTTTGTATGAACAATAATGCTTGTTATCGATCTCTTGTTGTTGTTGATTGCTAAGATTTTTGCTTGTTGTTGCACTTGTTGTTGTTCCAACAATGCTTATTCTTGTGCTTTTGTTGGGCTGCCAGTTACGCTACTTCTTCTTTATACTTGGTATTGCTTTTAATGTTTGTTGGTATGCTTACCAGTGCACAGCTTGTGCAAAGTTGTGCTGTGCTTGTGCTTGTTGTTACTAATATTGAGCTTAAGCTTGATTTTGTGCTTAACATTAGCAATGCTATTTGTTGTTACAATAGAGCTTGTGCTTGAGTAGTCTTGTGTGCTTGTAATGTTTGAGTGGCTTGAGTGCCTTGTTGTTGTTGTTGCAATAAAGTTTAGGCTTGTTGCACTTGTAATGCGGCTTGTTGTCTGACTTTTTTTGCACTTTTTGGTATCCCCTTTGAAAAGCAGCTTGCAATTATGTGTCGTATTGGCTTGATGTGGTGAAATTGGTGGTGGTGGAGGTGGTGGTGGATTTGGAATGGTGCTTGTGGTGAGTGATAATGTTGTGTTGATATTTTGGGTGGTGGATGGTGGTATTGGTGTGGTGGTTGGCCCTTGAGAGACCATGCTTTGTGATGTTAGGGGGTGTTTGATGAGGTTGCAATCGCTTCTACATTCGTTGTTTGTTGTTGCGATATCAACAACAAATTTTGGGTGTTTGGTGCAATGCTTTGATTGATGGTTGGGATATAGGTTTGATTGATACTTGGTAGGGGAGGAAGCCCTAAACCAAGGATTGGTGCGAATGATAATGGCAATGGTGGAAGAGGTGGAAATGTAAGGGGTGCAAGTTGTTGCGAGAATGTTGTGGTGTCAAATATGCCCCTGGTCTGAACATATCTCCCTCTTCTTGTGAATTTTTGAGAAGAGGTGTTTGAGGTGTTGCATGAAAAAATGATGATGATGGATCATGATGGAATGTGAGAGGGACATTTTTATGTAATGGGTTTTTGGGTATGCTTTGTTCCAAGGTGGTGTTTGCATCCAAATTTTGATTATTAACAAGGGGGTTTGTTTGGATTGCATTGAGAAATGCACTTCCCTTATTAACATTGGGTTGGGTTGGAGCAAACGATGTTGTGATTTTCGGAATTTTTTGTGTGACATTTTGAGATGGGGGTGTAGATGAGATGGGAATGGTGGATGAAATTGGAGGAAATGATGTCTCCACTATGGTACTCATGTCAAAATCCGAAGGTAGTTTGGCCCCTTGTTTTGCTAGTTCAAGCATGTATAACGAAGGGTTGAGTCTCATCATGATGTTGATGATTTTATGATTCTCTAGATTTTGAAGCATTTCAGTCATTTCCTCGCAAGACATTCCAAAGGTAAGGTCCTCTCCTTGGTTTTCTTCTTGGGAATTTTGTGATGATGGGAGGGTCAATGGATTACTTGATTCGACGAGATTCATTTCTGCATTTGTTTGGCTAAGATCGCTTGAAGCAGGTGTTTCTTTGTTGGCTTCCATACTCTTCTTGTATTGAGATCTAGTTAGAACCATAAAACAAGGATCAATCTTTGAGAATATGGGAGATGAATCTCTTAATTCTTTGGATCGATCGTTATCTTATGCTCCAAAGTAGAACATTTTAGGATGTTTTAAGGATCAAAGGTGATGATATGATGATGATGTTAGGGATGGATGATATGGATGTTTTAGGTTTTTGATAAATCTTGAATGAGATACTAGGCTTTTAGGACTTGTGGATTTTGATTTTGATTTTGTTTTTGGATTTGAGATTTTGTCCTTGATTTGATTTTAATTTTGATTTGGGTTTTGAACAAAAAGACCCTAAGATGTTGGATGATGATCTAAGGGATAGCTTTGTTCAAAGGATGATGAATTGAATATGTGTGAGGAGAAGGATGCATCTACCCACACCTATTCAAACAAGACAATTTGTTTCACTAAGCATATGAAGAAGGATTCATCTACATATACTAAGCTAGACAAGATGATTTGGATAAATTTGACTAAGCATATGCAAAAGGATACATCTACACATACCTAGCCAAAGGTGATTTTGATAACGTTTTTCAAGGATTTAGTCTCAATGATTTTGATGATTTTGATTTTGCCACAAAGCCTAGTATTAAGGACGACTTTCAAGATTTTCCAAAAGGTGATGATGAGATGATGTTGTTTTGATATTTTGGAGGATGGATGAAAAAGATTTTGATACGTTTTGATCCTAAGATGAACCTAAAAGGGACACTTTGTTTGCTTAGACCTAGGTATTGAAGAGCATGCAAATGCTTCCTAAAGACCTTTTTGACCAAGAAATGATTTCATTTGAACATTCATTTTCGGATTTCCAACCAATGATTTTTTTGCTTTTGGGGTTATGAGTCTTCAATACATATGAAAGTTCATTTTGCTTAGCTTTTCTTAATGTCTTTATTTTACAAAAAACACTTTCTTTGATTAGATTTTCAAACTAAGATGTCCAATGTCTTAATTTCTTCAAAACCCCACAAGATATGTTATGTGGAAATTCAATGAACTTAAGGCAAGGGTTTTCCTATTGTTTACTTAAGGAGACAAATTGAGATATAATCCAATGTTTAGAAACCTCTAAGGACGTGAATCCCAAGGGCAAGCAATAACATATGGATTGATTCAATGGTATTTGTCTTCAAAAGGGTTTGAAGTTTGACTGAGGTTCAAGTGTTTGTTTCCATAATGTTTTTGATCAAGCAATGCATTTTGTAACCCAAGAATAAGTACAATCCTATGGATGTGTAAGACAATATTTGTTGGATTCGCACTTGGACAAGTCCATCTACGCTTATCTCTAGCGAATGGTTAGATGCTTGACCCCACTGGCTCCCCTCCACGACACTCACTTATACGGGGCAGCCAAGCATCAACACCCATGACTTTCCCATGGCATGTTTTCCATTTCTACTATAAGACCCATTAAAAGTGTGGGGTGAGCGAGAATGGCCAGTTCTTGCAACAAATAGATAAAAAGATTTTGGAAAATTCTAGCACATGGGTTTTAGTAAGGACTTTCCGTTCCGTGGAGATTATTTATGTTTAAAATTCCCCTTCGGATCCATCTTGTTGGAATCCAACAGCGTGATATTGGCGTTTCTTCTAATATCCACATTTATATCCCGATTGGAAATACTCTTGGCTTTAGAGTGTTACCGGTTGAGTTGTTCCCTTGGGTGAGTACTTTTTCCCCAAGGTAGGCCCTCTAGGCTAAACAAAAGCAAATGAAGAACACTATTCGTAACTTGATCAATCCTTGTTGGCAACAAAGAGAATATCACATAACAATGCCCACGCTCCTTTCCTTTTAAGATGTTCAATTTTTGGCTTAAATGGAAATTGTAGGTGATTGCTGTCTTAACCCAAAGTCATGAAAGAGACTTCGTCCTTTTCAATGGCTTTAGTTTAGAAAATGAAAAGCCTCTGAAAACGAAAACTACACTTGTTCTTTTAAATCCACAAAACAAGGGTATGAGTTGTTTTGAGAGAGCACCAAATCTGGAAATTGAAGAACCGTTTTGTTCCAATTTTTAATCCAATAAACCGTCTAGTACATTTATTGATCCTAAAGTTCATTTTACTTCTTAAAGAAATGGAAAAATGTTCTTTTTAAGTGGCAATTAGTGCCCTAAGAAAGAAGAGATAACAAATTCTTAAAGAAGTGTTAAATGAACACTAAAGTGTTTAAAAACACTTTGATTTGACAAACATCCTTCTCATGCTTCTCTTTCTTTTGATTTTGATTTCCAACCTACAAAGACGAAAAACCGGTCGATTCTAGAAAAACACCAAGAATTAAAAGCAAAAAGCGAGGAAAAATCAATCACTAAATTAAAAGCACATGCTAAAGTAAATTTTCCCTTTTTTCGCGTCTCCAGTATTCGCCAACTCATGATGGCGTCACAGTTTGGTCTCCCAGCGGTGCCCTTAGAGCACCGCTTACCAGTCAGCGTTTCTTTGTGTCGGGGCAGTGAGCTCAACTGCGTCACAATTTTCAACCCACGCCACAGTTTGCATCCAACATCGGAGTTTAAATTTTTTTGAAAATTTCTGCAGTGGAAATCCGAGTCCGGCCCGGCGGAGTTTAAAATTCAAAAATTTTGAGGTGGGATGAAGAGTCCGATTGGTGATTTTTTGTTTTAGCGGTGCCATGTATAGCGTGCTAATGGTAGCGGTGCCAAAGCGATGTGAGCTCCCGGCATTGGAATTTCCTGTGTGAAAGCAGCGAGTAAAGAAAGATTAGAAATAATGATATCCAACCCTTCCTTCTAGTGCCAAATGCGAACTGACCTTGGTACACACCAAAACAAAGAATAAAGCACACACCTCAAGTTAGATGTTGCAAGCCAAAACAAGGATTCCCCATGAAATCTATTTACAACTTCAAACTAGGAAAGAAAATAACAAAGAACACAATGCAAATGACAAAAACGAGATAAAATCCTAATTAGATGTGCAAACTCATGATCCCATGGGGGAATTGGTGACAATTTGATGTGAAAATTGGCATTTTCCCAATTCCTAAGATGCAAGCTTCGAATGTGGAAGAGATTGATCCACTTTGTTGATGAAATATGAGAACTCCAAGCCAAATCTGCAAAAACCTAGCTATGACTCAATGATAATGGATAAAATTCAAGAGATATTTGAGCATGGTAACTTTGCTTGGATTGTGGATGATCAAATGAGGATATGAGTTCTTTATTTATAGAATTTCAAGGTGGATGAATGTCCAAATTTGAGCAATGTGGGACTAACATTCATCCAATGGCATGATGCCACTTGTCAAGCTATGAATGGATGATGGGATGTGCAAGATGCAGGGACTTTGTGGTGTAATATTTGAATTTCAAATTTGTTGAAATGACATGCAAAGGAAGGAAAATAAATAAATGCTACTTGGCTCCAGGAAAAGACATGTAAGAGATTTTAAATGCCTTGTTGGATGTACATGTTGACTTGGAATTTTTGAATTCAAATTGAGAGAATATTCCAAAAGATGCCTTGTGAGGAAAATAGAGATTTAATAAATGAATTAAATCTATTTTCATGTGTAACTTGCATTATCTAGATGATGTGACATGAGATGAGGTTAAACTAATCAAGAGTTAATTAATATAACAAGAGAGGTTAGATGATGTGACCCATTTGACTCAAATTTATGGATTTATTTAAATCAAATAAGAGAGGAATATGATAAGAGGTTAATTAAATAAGGATTTTAATTTATTTAATTAAAAGGGATGGTGTTAGATTAAATCAAATAAGGTTTTAATTTATTTAATTTAATGGATAGACTTTAGAGATTTAATCAAATAAATTGATTATTTAATTAAATAGGGATAATTAGATCAGATGGATTGATTTAATTAAAAAGAGAGATGACTTGATTAGATAAAATGATTTATTTAATTAAGAGATGAATATTGATGAATTTAATCAGACAAGGAAATTTGATTAAATGGTTAGACTGAGGGATGATTCCAAAAGAAACGATGTTAGTAAGTCAGGATCAGATGCACGATGTCAATCAGTATATTTTACGTGTCTACAAATACAACCTATCTACCACATAACTTCTACAAATCCAACTCTTGGTTGCACATAGTATGGCAGTATATGAGGGGCTCCCTGAAAACCATAAACTCTTAAGACAATGCTGACTGGGTATGGGATAATGTCACCCCAGTTATGGTAAACCTTCAATTTTGGCTTCCTCTCCTTTGGCATGAGGAAATTATGTAATTCCTCAGGGATCCTAGGTATATTCACCATTAATCTAGCCCTTAATTTGGAAGCAAAACAATTATCAAATTGCACATAACTAGTGCTTTCCTTATTACAAGATAAATCTGCAGCCCATATCTGTACTGGCAATCTTTCTCCATCAACTGATTGCCTTAATTTCATCCTCTCAAGGAAAAAATCAGCATTCTTAAACAAAAACATATGCATTAGCATAGAATACCAAAAAAATTGAGTGTCGGTATCATTTTTTTGTAGCTTTGACAACCCTTCATGCATCCTCTCAGCCAAGAAAGAAGCGAAGTCATAGGTCACAGAGAAGTTAGGGTGTTGTATTTCCACTCCCATGAACATATAAGCAATGGGCATTACCGTACCAAGACCGAAACCCAAAATATGACATAAAGAATAGAAAGTGGCCAGGAAATGGTTTGCAAAACAATTTAATTTGAAAGGTTCCTGGTCACTAGGGCTGATATGAAATTTTGAACCTCCTACCTTAGCCATATGAGGTGGGAGCAACCTTGCTCTAAAAAAAGATTTCAGCTTTGCATTCTCCTGCTTCATTTCCTCAAGGTTGATAGGAACCAATTCTTTGCTCGGTTCACTCAAGTCAAAAATATGTTGGACCTCTTCTCTATTAATGCTCAATAGAACCTTTCCATCATTGTCCCTGATTATCCGTGTAACAAGGTCATATCTTGCAACCACTGTCCTAAGCATGTCTACATCAGGAAATAAATTTGGTACCACTAGCTTCCCCATATCATACATCTATCCATTTGAAAAAGGGTGAGGCAAATTCCTCTATCCGTACCACAATCTGAATAATTCCAAGCCAGTGAGGGGAATCCTAGCATCGACAATGTTGGAGCAATTATACACTAACCCTTCCCCCAGGATTTTCCCTCACATTAGGATCAATCTCTTCCTCCTATCATTTGTTGACAAGGGGAATTGATCTAGGAAATCATCATACAGGTTTCATTTCAAATATTTAGTTTGGCCAGAATGTTGCTTGGGCGGTGCCATCTCAGACAAACTAGGGCTTCTTTACAACATTATAATTCAGATAGCTAGGACTAACCAGAGATAGAAAATTATAGAAAAAAACACTTCAATTTCTCACAACTATAATTAAACTATAGCCCTAACACATTCATCAACAAGCTCACAGCACATCCAACTAATCCTTTCTCAAATTCAAATGCAAAATGACTAGGAGGCACAAAAAATAAACTCACGGCTTTGTTCATAGAACTCCCAAATTCTGGCTGCAGAAACTCGCAATTCTACCTTTGGCTCTAAAACTGCTCCGGGAAATAGTTGAATGCTTTGTGATACAGACCAAGCTGGAAAATTGATTTTATTATTGATCAAATTACACCAGCAAGTGTCTCATCCGCCTTTAAATCTCAATTCTGCGCTGCACGAACGACTCCAACCATATTTGATGCAGATTTAAATTCAAGCCGTCGATTCTTCAGCTTGATCAAATCATTGACGGCCACCTTCAAAACTAGCTGACACAATTGCCAACATGGCGATAAGGGACCCACCTTACCATACTCTATGAAGGAAGTCCATGTGGCGGTTGCCTGCTATATCACAATCCCAAAACTTCTGATCGCGCTATGGCGGGCAACCGTTGATCCTGAGCATCAATGATCTCATTCCTTTAACACAGTCACCAGCCATGTCGTTAACCTTCGAGCAGCTTTTCCAGTGAGATTATAACATATCCATCGATTTAGAACATGTGTGTCTAGAGAACACTTTAGTAATCCGCCCCTTAATACATTTAAAGCTGGCTAGTGTTTCCTTTACTCTTTAGGCTTCATCGAATGAGACACGTGGTGCTCGCCCATGATTTCACAATCAACCCAAGCACCATCGTGGGATGGCGGGGAATGACTCAGATCAAATGGTAGTTGTCAGTGATAGTGCAAATTTGATCCCCAGGATAGGACACGTGGCGCCCGCCTGTGATTTCGCGATCCTTCAATTCCCGATCACGGGATGGCGGGTACCGTTGATATCTTTAGCAAATAGATCAATGGAAACACTAAATCAACCCTTGCAAAATAAAATATTCATTAAAAGGAGAAGTGGGGCATTACTAGGCGGACAACAAACAACAACATAAGTTGTTTTTTAAAAGATGAAACACAAGGCCAACCGAGACTTAGGAAATAAAACCCTGCGGAGGAAATAAAGTATTAAAATCAAAGTTGGGTTTTAATTTTAATCCGGCGATGTAAGCCTAAGCCATTAACCCTAGTGGTCATGTCATCGACGGCTTAGCCAAAGCCTTTCATTAAATACTAACCGTGCAATGTGTAGGTTTTTCAGATTTGAAGATATGGGAGAAGATCTCGATCGTACCCCGTCAACTTGTAGACCTAAGGTGTCACCCTGTTATTTGGTGTGAGGTCAGCAAAAGGAAAATGTGTATCCTATATGGATTAATGTTATTGGTCATGAGTAAGGTGAATGATGCTTCGTTGGATCTCAAACCGAGTTAGCCCGAGATAAACCGTTTGATCTACCAACTCTTCAGGAGATCAACGGGCAGTATTCGAAGTTGGAAAATGACACATGGTGGTTGTTTTATTGTACAACTGGTGAAGCATTAATGAATTATTCCTTGCTTTTTTAGTCATGTCAATCTCAATCTATGTGAAGATGTTGTTGGAAATCATGAAGGGTGATCTTTGGATTCTCATGCAGCTCTAGTTAAACGGTGACAGTACATACGCCGCCAAATTGCCATGTTTGCACATGCATTTTCACTAAGCATTGATGAAGGTTGCCATTACCTCGCACAATAAATACAAGAGGAATTAACTGCTAATAGTGTCATTCTTGTAGTAGTTAGAGCACTTTGTGGGCTGAGTCTAATCAAGTTTGAGTGCTTTTCTGAGAAGAGAAAATGAGTAAGTCAGTAAGGAGGTCTGTTCGTTTGAGCTCACAAAAGCTCGGTCCTACTATTCAGGAAGGTGCTTTGGTTGAAAAGCCCAAGCTTGTGCCCACTAGATGCAGTAGAAGGTTGCAATTCTAGGACGTTACTGCTCAACTAGTAGATGACAAAGGCAAGCAGTCGGCGGTGTGCTCTATTACTAGTGTCGGTAGGAAAATAAGGCATGGGCATGGCTCCTTATTTGGATGCCAACACTCGCCCATTGACCTTACGAGCAACACTTCTGATGATGTAGCCAAGACTGACTTCTACTAATGTCGGTATTTACATCGCTTCAATCACGGTTTGCCCTCTGATGAGGAAGTGATATTTGTGGTGCCATTGGCTGTTAAAACCCTGAGCGAACGAACTAGAACTGTATTGGGCAAGGACAAGAAAGAAGAGGAGGTTGAGGGTCTACCATATTGGGCAACAACTAGAAGCAGGCATGTATATCGGGGTTTGAGTGTTGGTAAGGGCAGGGTGGTGGGTAAATAAGAAGTTGATGTGGTGCCTTCTTGGAAATTTGGTTGCCTGGTTTTTTTGCATGGATAGCGACAAGGGGATTTTGATGACAATTTGTGTTCCCTTTTCTTTTAGATTTCCCCAGTTCGTGCACCACTATGTTTTGCAGATTCAACGTGTGGGAAGTTTTGAAATGAAATTCAAATGCAATGGAGATTTTGTTCAAATGAAAATTTGTGGTGAAATTACATTTGAGCGAAGCTTGTTGCTCCTTGTCATATAAAGGGAATTCAAGGCTCATTTGTAGGAGAGAAGCGATAGCTCTAGCTAGGTTTTGAGTTGAATATATGGGTAGAAAAGATGTTGTCCCTGATGAGGAAGTATTTGTGGTGCCATTGGCACATTAAAAACCAGGAATGAAATATAATAGATATTTTGAGTTTGGATGAATATATGCAAATTATCTTAAATTGTATGAGATATGACTTATAAGCATGAATAAACGTATAATTCTACTATATTTTCTCTCCTTATGTGGATTTGAGTGAATTTTGAATGAAATGTTAATGATGTTGTCATTCTTCTTTTGAGAATTTGTTCAATTGTGTGTCTATGTTTTTGCTTTGATTCAAGAAAATCAATTAAATGCTTAAATGGAGTCATAAGTTTACAATTATTTACAAATGATTTGATAAGTAGTAATATATCAGAGAATTGAGCTCCATAATGCAAGGTATTATATGAGTAGTCCATTCTATTAAATTCTTGGGTCATTTCTGCTAACGGTAAATGGGTAACTAAATATTTAACTAACGAAGAATAAAAGAATAATATGTAAATGGGTCACTCACTCACTCCCCTCTATCTCTCTCCCTTAACCCCTAAACCCTTAACCCTTAAACTCTAAACCCCTTAATATTAGGTGTGTATTAAAAACATTATAAAAGTATAAATTTTTGGAGTTCTATTAGGAATTGAATGATAAATGACGATGAATGGGAAAATCTAAGGCACTTTAATATTTTCAACTAAAAAGTTTAGAGTTCAATTAGGATTAGTGTTCACTTAGGGTTAGGTTTAGGGTTCAATGAATGTTCAATTTGGGTTAGGACTGAGGATGAGGTTGGGGTTTAATTAAGGTTATGAAGTCAATAAGAGTTCAAATAGGGTCAAGGTTAAGGTTAGGGTTGGGTTAAGGTTCAATTAGGATAAAATTAGTGTTAGGGTTAGGATTAGAGTTCAACATGGTTCAAATTTAGGGTTATGGTACAATTAGGACTAGTGTTCAATAAATGTTCAATTAGGGTTAATACTTAATTAAGGTTAGTTTTAAAGTTCAATTAGGGTTTGGGTTAGGGTTGGGATTATGAATCAATTAAGTAGGTTTGGGTTAGGGTTTGATTAGAGCTAGATTTAGGGTTTAGTTAGAGTTTGGGTTACGGTTGGGATTATGAATCAATTAAGTAGGTTTGGGTTAGGGTTTGATTAGAGTTAGGTTTAAGGTTTAGTTAGAGTTAGGGTTAGGGTTAGGGGTAGAATTCAATTATGCTTAGTGGTCAATTATAATTAGATTTAGTGTTCAATTAGGGTTTAACTAGGGTTAGGATTAGAATAGAATAAAGTTTTGTGTTTAATTATGATATCTAGAATTTAGTATAATTTTAGAAAATGAAATGATTTGGACACAAAGAAGAAAAATAGAAAATTGATTTTATATAGATCTTATTTCTTAATTTATTCTAAAATTCTAATTAATAATTGTTTAATTAATATAAAATGAATATTTAATTTAATTTTATTGTATTGTATTAGATAATTAGTAAAACTAAATAGATAACAAATATATCTTTTATGGAGTTTAAAAATTAGAATTTAGTTTAATTTTATTTGTAATGTCAAATATTAAAATTTTATATTGAAATACTTAATTTATTTTTAATTATTTATAATTAATAGATAGAGGTAGAGATGAATATAGAATGGGAGAGGAAAAGGGATAAAAATAGATAGAGATATAGAGAGAGATAGAGGGAGAAATAAATATATAGAGAGATAGGGAGATAGAGGGGGGATATATATATATATAGAGAGAGAGAGAGAGATGGAAAGATAGAGATATAAGGAGATATAGAGAGAGGGGAGAGAGAGAGAGAGATAAGTAGAGAAAGACAAATAGAGATGGAGAGGGATCAAATAGAAATGGGGAGATAGAGAGGGAGAGATAGATAAATGGGAAGAGAAGAAGACATAGATATAGAGATATATGGGAGATAAAAGGGACAAATAGGTTGAGATGAGAAGATATATAGGGGGTATAGGGGAGGGAGCAAGAGATCCGAGGAGAGATGGGAGAGATAGAGAGAGGAGGAGGAGAAAGGGAGAGATGATATGTAGGAGGGAGGGTAGAAAGATGGGGGAAAGAGGAGATATATATGTAGAGAGGGAAAGAGGGAGGCGAGGAGGGAGGCTAATTTTTAGTTTAAATTCTGTTAAATATTAAATAAATAATAATATAAATATTATAAAATTATACCGTTTGTGTTTAAAATTTACACACTATTTTTTTTTGAAAAATATGTAATTTTTTAACCATTTTCCTATATATTTAGTATTAAGATTGTTACATCTTTTAACAATTCAATATTTAATAGAAATAAAATATAGTTAATAATTTAATTAACTAGCATACCTATATTAATTAATAATATATGTAAAACACGCTGAGAGTTATCTTTATCAAGATGCCTATTGACTTGAAAAAATGCTTACATTTTCATGAATATGAATTTGGAAAGCAATCAATTTGATTTCATTATTGTTTGTGTCATTGTTTATCTCAATTCCCATATATAAGGGTACACATTCAAATTTGAAATCATACCAACTTGTCTATAACAACAATCAACCAAGAACAATAAATTTAAAAGAAGAAATGTTCATCAATCATTAGATTTAGTATTGACAGCATCAAAGAAGTATATCATGACAAAATGGCATTAACTAACTTAGATATATCCACTATTTTTTTTTTCAAATGTTTGAATACATTGTTAACATTATATACATTCAAGCATTTGAATGTTATGAAACCTATAGATTTGCAATTGAGTCTAATAAAGCTTTTCTCTCAGATGAATAATCAAACTTTGTTGTTTTTATGACTGTGCATTTAATCCTTTGTTCATTATTATAAGTCTCTTTTTTCACTTGAAGTTTAAATATGTATCTGTTGAAAAGGACCTTTTGTATAATGTGTGAAAACTTAACATCATCTTGTTTTTCATGCTTCAAAATGTTCAATTCTTTTGTTGTTACACCCATAATTTCTTCTGCCACTTCTTCAAAAGTTGTAATCCAAGTGAATGAAGTATGGTCTTGCACTTTGTATTGAAGTATATATTTATAATCACATTCAGGGAAAGTTTTCTCACATCTTCCACAATACCACTAACCATTTTCATTAGTGTTTACCTTCATTTTGCAATGTCGGCTATCTCCAATTTTCAAGGGGCATGTTGTATAACAAAAATTTTCTACCTTAATGAAAGATAAGGTAGCTTTTATCACTATCCAATAAGGTTTACCAGAGTTGGAAAGGGCTCGATCCTATATTTGTGAGATACTAGGGTTAGGAACAAATAGGGTTTAGGTTAGGGTTGGGGTTCAATTAGGGCGAGTTTAATTAGGGCTAGATTTCAATCAGGGCTAGAGTTTAATTAGGGTTAGGGTTAAGGTTAGGGTTTGGGCTAAACCAGGGTTAAGGTTCAATTAGGATAAGTGTTCACTTAGGGTTATTTTTAGGCTTAAAATTGGGGTTAATACTAGGGTTGGGATTTAGATTGGGGTAGGATACAAAAAAATTGTTAAAAAGATAAGATAACATAAAATTATAAATGAAATTAATCATATTAATTTCATAGTTAAAAAGATAATTCTATGGATTTTTAAATATACATATATAATAATCTTTAAATCTTTATTTTAAAAAAAATATATTATATTTTATAAACTTATACATTAAATTTTTTAATATTTAAGTTATACTAAAATCTAAGATGTTCAATATTGATTATTATTTTAAAATTATAATATTGATTAAAGATATATAATTATATTTATAAGATTTAAATTCAATAATGAACTTAGAAAATATTAAATCAATCAAAATTGTTTCTATTATCCAAAATACTATATAAGTAAATTATAAACTATTATAATATAATATTTAAATTTTCTATTTCAAATGTTAAATAATTCTAATGTTAAATTTTTATAATTAAAAACTTACCTTTTAATGATGTTAGTAAGTTTTTAATTAAAATTAGTTTTTCAAGCATATTAACATACCTAGATATATTCACCAAAATCTATTATCTATTATTGATTATCTAATTTTGTATGTATAATATATTTTTTAAAAATAAAAAATATTTTTGAAAAAAAAATATATATATATTTAAAAAATTAAACAATATATTTTTTAAATTAGAAATATATTAGAAATATTTTGAATGTATTCAACTATCAAAATATGATTTTTTTTTTAATATACCATTAAAATCACTAAGAAAAAATATTAAAGAGTTTATACATATTTGTTTAATATATTAAAAAAATATTTTATAAATAATTTATAAAATATTTTTTAAATATATTAAACAAAACATATATAATAGTTTAACCATTGTATGTGGGCTCAAAAATAAAAAAATGTGAGGGTAACGAATTAGGTTATTTTCTGCATGGAAGGCAGGCTGCTGGTAGGCCATGGATGGGTGTTAGCTCTCAAAAACGCAGGTTGAATGCCTCAAGAGGATGCCAATCTCTTGATACGCTTTAGGGTAACAGACAAGGTCAAGAGAACTCAACCTTCTACTTTTCAGGTGCTGCCAAACCTAGGTGGGTGTACCTCTCTAAATAGTGCAGACTTGTAATTATCTCCTTAAAGCAATTTGTTCACAATGGCAATTAGAGGTGAACAAATGAAATCCAACTTGAAAACAGGAACAATATTTTGATCTAAATCCTAAAATGCTGAATTAACAGATATAAAGAAATTGAAAGAGTTCAAAATGATGAAGTGCAGAGACCAGTGCTTTATTGGGTATGTGGAGTCAAATGAGATCAGGATGAGCAACACTTCTATGGAGAAAACTCAAATTATCTGGCATATATTCTGTTTACAACTTGTATAAACATGAAATTCTGTAATTACCAAGCTCTACTTGAATAATCCAAATGAATCTCTGTTACTACTGTGATTAACTAAAAGGATTTAGTATTTACTTGAAAGAACCAATCAATCAATCACACAAGTACAACAAATGTGCACTGATAAATTGAATACAAACTTGTTATATCAATTTAAACAATCAGAAAGAATCCATCTTGGAGACAACCTAGCAATACTTTCATTAGATTCAACAAATAATTGGCACCAGAAAAATGCAGCAACATCAACTGATTTTCATAAATACCTCCATTCTGAAATCATGCAACAATAGTCTTTGATCTGATAACTTTATTCTACTGTATCTACTTGCAGTGTATCGAATATCTAATAACTGGTCCCCATTTTACAATTACAAAAAGCCTATTTATACACTAGCATGAGAAAACATATCATATTGGAATCACATGTCGGCCCAGCACAAAATTCAGGCTCCACTTAGGTCGGCCAGCAACGGAAACTAAACATTTACATGTCCGCCACATCATTTGAATTTCCATTATTCATCAGTGAGACAATCGGCGAAACATATCATTAGCTATGTCGAAGGAAATTCAATCTCTAATCATCCTGTGTTCACTATGCTCGCATTCGCCATGACCCATCGGAGTTGGGGAGATGTCGTATAGATTACACTTCGTTTCACCGAGAGCCCCGTGGTTAAACCTGTCGCCGCGACTTATCACTCTCAGGGAGATATCACAAAGATAATGTTCAGTTTCACTGATATGCCCACATACCACCTGTATCTCGCTATAGCACTCTTTTCGTTACACTGAAGTCATGGAGTATTGTAGTGCCCTCTATTTCGGTCGTCGTTGATGTTAAGTAAGTTGTTGTTGGTAATGTCATGATGATGTGGTGATTTTATTATTTAATTTAATTTTAAGGTTATGAGGTAACATTAATAATATGTTTGGATTTGATTAATAAAATTAATTTAATTATAAGGTTACGTGTTTCATTTGGAATTAAATAAATAATTAGATTCAATAATAAACGTCAATTTAATTATCGTTGGGAGTTAGTTATTTAAAATAATCAGATTAAATGAGGAAAGGTAATTATCATTTAATGATTAAATTCAATTAATAAATTTAAAAGTGATAAAATATTAAAGAGGATTAAATATTAAAATTAAACTTAAGTTTAAATAAATTACGGTAAAAATATTTATTCAATTATATTTTAATTAAAAGTTAAATATTTATGAAAATTTGTTTTAGTTAAAATTTAGAGTTAAGTGGAAGTAATTTAAAACAAAAGAAGTTATTGGTTGAAATTAAATAAATAAATATATAAAGTAATGATTAATTAAAGTGGGTAAATAAAAATTAGTTATTTTTTTTGAAAATCTTTTACGGAGGAGAAAGAGGAGTTAGGGCGGTTGAACGGAGAATTTGGTATTTTCTTTAAGAGGAGGCAAGAAAAAAATTTAGGGGAATTCTACACTGACGAAGGGTTTGAAGATGCGGCAAAAGTTTTAGGCGTAATTGCTGGCTGATCCATCCTTCAACCTCAATAAATTACTGCTCTTGTCTGGAAGGGATCAAGGAAAGGTATTTTTTTTTCATTGATGATCAATAAAAATAAGTTGCGGATATTTTGGAGTGGTTTTTTTTCCAGTTGGAGTTTTTCACGTAAATTGGTGTTGTTCTCTTTTTACCTCTGTGACCTATCTTTTTACCTTGTGCAAATTATTTTATGAATAATTTTAGGACTTCATAAATATTCTATTTAAACTAGAGGCTTGATGAGTTTTCATTAAAGTAGATTATTCTTTTGATTTAAAGCAAAGCTTGAAATAAATAATAAGTGCATTTGTGGATGTTATTCTGTCAATTGAATGTAAAGATTTTAGTGTGTAATCATTGAATTTGTACAGATTGTTTCCATATAATTTCTTTAATAAAAATTTTGTTGAAGCGGTTCAGAGATTGGCTGTAAACAATTCAACATGGAATCCTTCCAACACAGATAATTCAATTTTTGCATATCCCCTCTGCCTGCACACGAGCATCCTACCATTACAAGGTGCACATTATAATTATTATTTTTATATACGTATAATCTAGTAAAAGCTTTATTGTATGTGCTTTTAATACCAACCCTAGTTCGTAATTGTGTAGAAACCCTAGTGATTTGTAAACTAGTGCCACCAAGTAGAACAGTTAATAAAATCAACATAAATTTATGTTTACAGAAATTGATGTCAAAACAGAAGAAAATAAAATAAAATAAATTTAAATAAAATTTGAGTAATAATGATAATAATTACCATCCATTGAGAGTCATAGTTAAGTTGTGATATCAGAAAATAAAATTAACTTAACAAGTTAAAGATTAATCTAATTTTAACCTATAAAGATTTATTGTTTTAATAAATCTAATATTATTTCTCCTGCGCATAAGTCACGTATTTGCAATCTCCCCAAAACTATAGGCAAAATTATCACAGCTGCAACGTTGGACTTGCAAAAGTGTAGTAAATTAAATAGTTCCTCTGAAACCCTTGGCAGCCTGTCACTGTTACAGCAATTAGAGTTGAAACATTGTCCAGAATTAAATAGCCTCTCTGATTTCTTTGTCAACCTGTCTGAGTTATGGCATTTGAATTCCCAACTGCATATATGAGTGACTTTTTATTTATTTTGAATTTATACCTTTTTGATTATTATTCTTTTATATGCGTATGGTTATATAAACAAGTATAGATACATAATTAGGTTAAAAGATTTGAGTGAAGGTAGTCTTTTATATTTAGAATTTATGAGGATATTTCAATATATAAGTAGATTTGTATGATGAGTATTATTCAAAAGAAAATGGTTCGTATTTATATAATATGTTTATAAAACATGAATAATTTCTTTAATTGTTTTGTTTATGATTTTATCGTGGTGTAAAAGTAAAATATGAATCGAGTGTAATTTTATTTTATGGTAAGTGAAGTAATAAAAGGTGATAAAGAATTTTAAATTAGATAGTTGATTTGTAAATAAAGTATTGAATTTGCTTTAGAAAATAAAAGAATTGGGTAAATAATTAAAGTGAAAATGGCTATTTCGCTAGGTTGTTTAGTAAAATATTATTTAACAAAGGATTTTAACCGAATAAACATTATTGAAATAGGTATTTAATTTTGTTGTAGATAAATGAACTGTGTTTAGTTAAAGTAAATCGATTTATATAGTTAATTAAGTTTTAGGGTTCACTAAAGGAGATAAGTGATTCTACATTTACGTAGTTTCTTTTACTGGAAGGTTAAATGATAAAGTTATTTTTATGTGAGGATAAATCCCAGGTTCATAGGTTAATTAATTTAGATGATACTGATTAAAATGTTAAATGGTTTTAATTACTTTTTTTTGTTATCTAATGAGTCTGTGAATAATAATTATTTATCAAACTACTATGTGAAATAATTTATTAGTGCCATCACCATAGTATTATAATAAAGTTGTAAATTATAGAATTGTCATCTTAGTATTATATTTTAAAGTTACAATTAGAATTTGTATTAAACTTGGTGGAGTTGGTTATCTTATAAATGATATAGTTATTTTAAATATAATTATTTGTAGTAAATACTCTCTTAATTTAAATTAAGTGGATATATTAAAATAAGTGGTAAAAATGTTGAAATAATGCTTAAATTAAAGGAAGGTCTTTATGGTTATAATGTGTGAGTAAATGTGTTTTAAACAAAGTGTTGTGATTACTAGTTAAGTGTTATTTAATTGTTTTAAGATGGGTGTTATTTTTGGGATATTTATGGAGATGTCTCAATGGCCTGTTCATTGTAAGTGTTTTAAGATAGTGTTCTTAAAGGTTGATGTGTTGATGGTTTCCTTGTATGGAATTATTCCTTAAGACTTTGTGATTAATGTGTTTATGTTCAGAAAATGATTTAATTATAGGAGTTAGAAAATTAGAATTATTAGGTAGTTAAGTTAGGTATTATGTTATTGAGTAGGTTAGTAAAGTGATTAGAGAGAGAGTTTCTTTATGTTAATAATTTGGGTAACATTGATAGATTAGTTTATTCTCAATTTGATTAATTTCAAGTGGGATAGTTAACTTAGAAATAATGAAAAGTAGAGTTTTGTATGTAGATAATATTGGCGATAAGGATTATTTCTGTTTAGGTGGGAGAATTGATTTATAAGATAAATGGAAGTAAATAAATTTGAAAACTTTAAATAGTTGGGTATTACGACAAAGGCTAGTGAATGATTGTTGATTCGATAAATGTTTTGATTAATTATATTTAGTTAAACAAAGGGTTTATGTAAATGAATAAAATTAGATGATCCTTTCTAAGTCAATTTCCCTCATATTCTTTTAATAGTTGTTTTGTGGGATTTCTATAAGAACAGTTCTAGAAAATACTTGTGATTGATATTAGGATCAAATTGTTGGTTTGAGTGGGTTGATCTTCAAAGGGAGATTGTTGTTATAATGTGTAAATGGGAATATAATTGTGTTTGAAAGAGTATACTTGTGAATAGTGTCTTACGACTTAAACCATTAGATTTTATTTTCACTTCGCAATATTGTGCTATCCTTAAATGTTGGAAATGATTGATCTTTAAACTAATGTTCTTTTTAAAATGTTTCAAGTTACTTCTTATTGAATGAATGGATATATTATTAGAATGTGTGGTTTTATGGATTCTTTCAATGTGACTTTTCCTAAGTTGATTTTTGAGTTGGAGTTTTTCTCTCATTTTATTTATGTTGCTATTCGTTGGGAACCAGTATGTGTTCTTTTGTTCTTTACCTAAGTGGCAAATTGGTTAATGTTATCTTTGTCATGATTGGTGGTTCTGCTTGAGTTGTTAATGAGTCAAATGGAAAAGCTCTTTGAATTATGGGTATTCCGAGAGGAGAAAATAGAGGTTTCCCTTGGATGTCCGATTTAGTTCGTATTGAAGTTGTTGATGTTGTTTAAGGGAGTTGTTGATCTTATTTTGATGTATTCTCTCATCATAATTGAATTGAAAATAGTTCTTCAAGGTTTTGCTTTTATTGTTGTCAGATTTTCATGGGGAAACCCTAGTGTAACTTTATGGGAATCTTCCAGAGGTTTATTTTACTATTGGTTAGTGTTCCTCCTTTTATGTGCCCTTGTTGTGGCAAGTGTTTTGGTTTCATGTTTTTGAAAAGGGTTGTACATGAATCGTTGAGATTTTGATTATGTATTTATGGCAAGATGGGTGATGCCTTGCATGCTTCTCTGTTGTGATCTACTGTACTTGTTATGTTGTACAACCCTTGGATTTGGTTTTTTATGTTTTGAGTGTCTAGAGTGGGAGTGGCTCTAAGTGGGTGGTCGGCGCACAAAGGGGCGCCAGGATAGCCCTCGTTAGAGTGAAATTAATAAGTGATAATTTAAATAATTAACTAGGGGGTGGGTAGAATCACATTAAAAAGATAATTGATGCCTCATCCGCCTTTGAGTGCTACCACAGACTAAAGGGGATTGAGAAGGCCGTGGTTGGCAAGATCGTTGCCTTGTCTTCATGAAAGGTTAACGGTTCCGCATGAGCAACCCTATGGAGCGGCGCCTTGAAATAGGTAGTCTGGATAACCATAGATGGAGGCGGCTCCTAGCGCTCGGTTTTGTCTGGATAATTCGTCAGTAGACGGAGGCGGTGCCTTGCGTTAGTGGTAGTCTGGATAATCCATGTAAGCCATGCGATGACACTCTCCTCTAACACTCCTTCTTATGTTGTTACTTTGGAAATCCTCTGGAAGTGGGTCTTTGTCTTGAATTGATGAAACATAGTTGTTTTGAATTGATTTATGGTTTTACCCTATTTTGATCTTTGGTGTATTCTTTGGTCTTGTATAAATCTTGTGGATGTTTGGGTTTTGACCTTGTACTCTTATGGTACTGTGATATGATGTTATTGTATTGTATCATTGCGATTTAGAATTGTGATATGTTTATTAATTCAGCTTGATTTGGAAGTGTTTTATGGTCATCCTTTGGTTACTTGTTTACTGGTCATTGCTTTGAATTATGTGATGAGACTTATGACCTTAAGTTATTATGTTGACCCCTGGATGTGGTTGATTATGTCTTTGTAATTCCTGAGTGTTATGATACTTTTGTATGACGTTGAGTCTTGTGGTTCCATGTTTGGATGTTCTTGGTTGAGGTCTCTTTCTTGTTAGCTCCTAGCACGGGGGGTGGGTCTTCGGACTCACATGGTCGGGTGGAACGTGCTAAGCACCCCATTGGGTCCCCAGTCGAGGATCGAGAGGTGCGGATTGGTGCCGTTGCAGCGACTTCAGAGTTGTATCTGTCTTGAAGCTAGTTTTGATACTTGTATTTCTCTAATTATTTGTATCATGTTATCTTGTTGTATGGTTTCCGTTCATGATTGGAAACACTTTTGTATCATTGTACTTCTTAAACATTGTACTGTAATGAAATGTTAAACTTGGTGTGGATATTGACCATGGTAATTGTTATTTAATGTGTTAGGATGATCATGCATATGAGGTATTTGCGTATTCAGATGGTTTCTTATCATTGATCATCATGTATGTGTTATATTTGTTATTGTTTACTTTATATCTTTGGATTCTATTCTTTATTGATGTTGTATGGATCTAAGTTGCGTAATGACTCTTCGTGTACCCCAAAGGATGTTTGTGTTAGTGAGTTTACTTAAATGAAATTCATGTTATGACTTAATGTGTATTACATGTATGTTATGTTTATTTAAAAAAAAAAATTGCTATAATTATTGTGTTGTTGTCCTTTGGGGTTCGCACGGCGGGGCGTTACAACATTGGTATCAGAGCATAGGTTCATACACTGGGCACTATGTGTGCTCACTATGTAACCTTGCGCTTAGACCCGTGCGTCTTGAGTTTCACTTTTCTGTTGTCATTGTTGTGAACTTGAGTTTCTTCTGTTAACCGGTATTGGGTCAATGGTGCAGGAAACCGATTGAAAGGATAGGACCCACGGTGTAGTGCGCAATGCACTGATATCCTTTCTGTCAGGGATGCTCTATGGACCCTTGAGTTTTAGTGTGATGTGTTTCTTGATGATGTGTTTTATGTGTATGAATATGTCAAGTGTGTGTGAAATCTGCAATTTTGTTGTCTTTGAGTGATGAATTATGTTTTCTTGAATCTGTGAAGGTGTAAAATTTTGCCTTTTTGTTGAAATTGATGGGGGATTTGGTGTGGAATAATGGTTAACGTGGAGTTCTTTGGGTGAAAATTATGAGTTTTAACGAAAATATGAGGTTTGGTGGATAATTATTCTATGATTTTTAGCAGAATATAGTATCTTGAGGTTAAAATGCAACTTGAATTATTGGTACTAATGTGCAATGTTCTATGTTAGCTTTTGATTTACAGGAGCTTGGCTTCAGAAAGCATAGTGACGAAGGTAATGTAATTGTAATATGTAGGTATAGGTACTTATAATGTCAAGTAGTAATTCATTGTGATATAGTAGATGGATTAGGTTTATGGTTAGCATCCTTATGAGAATATTGTTTAACTAGTAAGAAGCAAACTATTTACGAGTTATTAGAATTGTTTTGACTATTATGTGTGGTTAGTGGGAGGGACAGTGTGGTATCACTCACTCGCGAGTGCCCTACTATGCTGGGATTTCCTCTCATGATGTATTTGTGGTATATATGTATCGTGCACAACGTTTGTTTTCATGCAGGATTGCAGGAATTAAGTCTCGATTCCACCTGCATTGTCAGGACTGGGCGAGCATCATAAACACCCAATGGGCTTGACGTTGAACATAGGAGCTGACAAGAAAGTTTCCTTGACTTAGTTGTCCACTCTGTCCTAGTGTTTGGAAAATTAGTTTGGTTGCAACCCCGTTACTATTATCATTTTGGTATCATTTACTTATTTTGGTTTGTTAAATTTTTGTTGCCTACTTGATGATGTTTAATCGATGATTTGACTTGTGGTGTTGATGTGCATATGTTTTTGTTTGTACGTGAGCTCAACTTCCAGGAGTAAGTTGAAGCCTAGGGGGGGAGGATGTAGTGCCCTCTGTTTCGGTCGTCGTTGATGTTAAGTAAGTTGTTGTTGGTAATGTCATGATGATGTGGTGATTTTATTATTTAATTTAATTTTAAGGTTATGAGGTAACATTAATAATATGTTTGGATTTGATTAATAAAATTAATTTAATTATAAGGTTACATGTTTCATTTGGAATTAAATAAATAATTAATATTTAAACTTAAGTTTAAATAAATTACGGTAAAAATATTTATTCAATTATATTTTAATTAAAAGTTAAATATTTATGAAAATTTGTTTTAGTTAAAATTTAGAGTTAAGTGGAAGTAATTTAAAACAAAAGAAGTTATTGGTTGAAATTAAATAAATAAATATATAAAGTAATGATTAATTAAAGTGGGTAAATAAAAATTAGTTATTTTTTTTGAAAATCTTTTACGGAGGAGAAAGAGGAGTTAGGGCGGTTGAACGAGAGAATTTGGTATTTTCTTTAAGAGGAGGCAAGAAAAAATTTAGGGGAATTCTACACTGACGAAGGGTTTGAAGATGCGGCAAAAGTTTTAGGCGTAATTGCTGGCTGATCCATCCTTCAACCTCAATAAATTACTGCTCTTGTCTGGAAGGGATCAAGGAAAGGTATTTTTTTTTCATTGATGATCAATAAAAATAAGTTGCGGATATTTTGGAGTGGTTTTTTTTCCAGTTGGAGTTTTTCACGTAAATTGGTGTTGTTCTCTTTTTACCTCTGTGACCTATCTTTTTACCTTGTGCAAATTATTTTATGAATAATTTTAGGACTTCATAAATATTCTATTTAAACTAGAGGCTTGATGAGTTTTCATTAAAGTAGATTATTCTTTTGATTTAAAGCAAAGCTTGAAATAAATAATAAGTGCATTTGTGGATGTTATTCTGTCAATTGAATGTAAAGATTTTAGTGTGTAATCATTGAATTTGTACAGATTGTTTCCATATAATTTCTTTAATAAAAATTTTGTTGAAGCGGTTCAGAGATTGGCTGTAAACAATTCAACATGGAATCCTTCCAACACAGATAATTCAATTTTTGCATATCCCCTCTGCCTGCACACGAGCATCCTACCATTACAAGGTGCACATTATAATTATTATTTTTATATACGTATAATCTAGTAAAAGCTTTATTGTATGTGCTTTTAATACCAACCCTAGTTCGTAATTGTGTAGAAACCCTAGTGATTTGTAAACTAGTGCCACCAAGTAGAACAGTTAATAAAATCAACATAAATTTATGTTTACAGAAATTGATGTCAAAACAGAAGAAAATAAAATAAAATAAATTTAAATAAAATTTGAGTAATAATGATAATAATTACCATCCATTGAGAGTCATAGTTAAGTTGTGATATCATGAAAATAAAATTAACTTAACAAGTTAAAGATTAATCTAATTTTAACCTATAAAGATTTATTGTTTTAATAAATCTAATATTATTTCTCCTGCGCATAAGTCACGTATTTGCAATCTCCCCAAAACTATAGGCAAAATTATCACAGCTGCAACGTTGGACTTGCAAAAGTGTAGTAAATTAAATAGTTCCTCTGAAACCCTTGGCAGCCTGTCACTGTTACAGCAATTAGAGTTGAAACATTGTCCAGAATTAAATAGCCTCTCTGATTTCTTTGTCAACCTGTCTGAGTTATGGCATTTGAATTCCCAACTGCATATATGAGTGACTTTTTATTTATTTTGAATTTATACCTTTTTGATTATTATTCTTTTATATGCGTATGGTTATATAAACAAGTATAGATACATAATTAGGTTAAAAGATTTGAGTGAAGGTAGTCTTTTATATTTAGAATTTATGAGGATATTTCAATATATAAGTAGATTTGTATGATGAGTATTATTCAAAAGAAAATGGTTCGTATTTATATAATATGTTTATAAAACATGAATAATTTCTTTAATTGTTTTGTTTATGATTTTATCGTGGTGTAAAAGTAAAATATGAATCGAGTGTAATTTTATTTTATGGTAAGTGAAGTAATAAAAGGTGATAAAGAATTTTAAATTAGATAGTTGATTTGTAAATAAAGTATTGAATTTGCTTTAGAAAATAAAAGAATTGGGTAAATAATTAAAGTGAAAATGGCTATTTCGCTAGGTTGTTTAGTAAAATATTATTTAACAAAGGATTTTAACCGAATAAACATTATTGAAATAGGTATTTAATTTTGTTGTAGATAAATGAACTGTGTTTAGTTAAAGTAAATCGATTTATATAGTTAATTAAGTTTTAGGGTTCACTAAAGGAGATAAGTGATTCTACATTTACGTAGTTTCTTTTACTGGAAGGTTAAATGATAAAGTTATTTTTATGTGAGGATAAATCCCAGGTTCATAGGTTAATTAATTTAGATGATACTGATTAAAATGTTAAATGGTTTTAATTACTTTTTTTTTGTTATCTAATGAGTCTGTGAATAATAATTATTTATCAAACTACTATGTGAAATAATTTATTAGTGCCATCACCATAGTATTATAATAAAGTTGTAAATTATAGAATTGTCATCTTAGTATTATATTTTAAAGTTACAATTAGAATTTGTATTAAACTTGGTGGAGTTGGTTATCTTATAAATGATATAGTTATTTTAAATATAATTATTTGTAGTAAATACTCTCTTAATTTAAATTAAGTGGATATATTAAAATAAGTGGTAAAAATGTTGAAATAATGCTTAAATTAAAGGAAGGTCTTTATGGTTATAATGTGTGAGTAAATGTGTTTTAAACAAAGTGTTGTGATTACTAGTTAAGTGTTATTTAATTGTTTTAAGATGGGTGTTATTTTTGGGATATTTATGGAGATGTCTCAATGGCCTGTTCATTGTAAGTGTTTTAAGATAGTGTTCTTAAAGGTTGATGTGTTGATGGTTTCCTTGTATGGAATTATTCCTTAAGACTTTGTGATTAATGTGTTTATGTTCAGAAAATGATTTAATTATAGGAGTTAGAAAATTAGAATTATTAGGTAGTTAAGTTAGGTATTATGTTATTGAGTAGGTTAGTAAAGTGATTAGAGAGAGAGTTTCTTTATGTTAATAATTTGGGTAACATTGATAGATTAGTTTATTCTCAATTTGATTAATTTCAAGTGGGATAGTTAACTTAGAAATAATGAAAAGTAGAGTTTTGTATGTAGATAATATTGGCGATAAGGATTATTTCTGTTTAGGTGGGAGAATTGATTTATAAGATAAATGGAAGTAAATAAATTTGAAAACTTTAAATAGTTGGGTATTACGACAAAGGCTAGTGAATGATTGTTGATTCGATAAATGTTTTGATTAATTATATTTAGTTAAACAAAGGGTTTATGTAAATGAATAAAATTAGATGATCCTTTCTAAGTCAATTTCCCTCATATTCTTTTAATAGTTGTTTTGTGGGATTTCTATAAGAACAGTTCTAGAAAATACTTGTGATTGATATTAGGATCAAATTGTTGGTTTGAGTGGGTTGATCTTCAAAGGGAGATTGTTGTTATAATGTGTAAATGGGAATATAATTGTGTTTGAAAGAGTATACTTGTGAATAGTGTCTTACGACTTGAACCATTAGATTTTATTTTCACTTCGCAATATTGTGCTATCCTTAAATGTTGGAAATGATTGATCTTTAAACTAATGTTCTTTTTAAAATGTTTCAAGTTACTTCTTATTGAATGAATGGATATATTATTAGAATGTGTGGTTTTATGGATTCTTTCAATGTGACTTTTCCTAAGTTGATTTTTGAGTTGGAGTTTTTCTCTCATTTTATTTATGTTGCTATTCGTTGGGAACCAGTATGTGTTCTTTTGTTCTTTACCTAAGTGGAAAATTGGTTAATGTTATCTTTGTCATGATTGGTGGTTCTGCTTGAGTTGTTAATGAGTCAAATGGAAAAGCTCTTTGAATTATGGGTATTCCGAGAGGAGAAAATAGAGGTTTCCCTTGGATGTCCGATTTAGTTCGTATTGAAGTTGTTGATGTTGTTTAAGGGAGTTGTTGATCTTATTTTGATGTATTCTCTCATCATAATTGAATTGAAAATAGTTCTTCAAGGTTTTGCTTTTATTGTTGTCAGATTTTCATGGGGAAACCCTAGTGTAACTTTATGGGAATCTTCCAGAGGTTTATTTTACTATTGGTTAGTGTTCCTCCTTTTATGTGCCCTTGTTGTGGCAAGTGTTTTGGTTTCATGTTTTTGAAAAGGGTTGTACATGAATCGTTGAGATTTTGATTATGTATTTATGGCAAGATGGGTGATGCCTTGCATGCTTCTCTGTTGTGATCTACTGTACTTGTTATGCTGTACAACCCTTGGATTTGGTTTTTTATGTTTTGAGTGTCTAGAGTGGGAGTGGCTCTAAGTGGGTGGTCGGCGCACAAAGGGGCGCCAGGATAGCCCTCGTTAGAGTGAAATTAATAAGTGATAATTTAAATAATTGACTAGGGGGTGGGTAGAATCACATTAAAAAGATAATTGATGCCTCATCCGCCTTTGAGTGCTACCACAGACTAAAGGGGATTGAGAAGGCCGTGGTTGGCAAGATCGTTGCCTTGTCTTCATGAAAGGTTAACGGTTCCGCATGAGCAACCCTATGGAGCGGCGCCTTGAAATAGGTAGTCTGGATAACCATAGATGGAGGCGGCTCCTAGCGCTCGGTTTTGTCTGGATAATTCGTCAGTAGACGGAGGCGGCGCCTTGCGTTAGTGGTAGTCTGGATAATCCATGTAAGCCATGCGATGACACTCTCCTCTAACACTCCTTCTTATGTTGTTACTTTGGAAATCCTCTGGAAGTGGGTCTTTGTCTTGAATTGATGAAACATAGTTGTTTTGAATTGATTTATGGTTTTACCCTATTTGATCTTTGGTGTATTCTTTGGTCTTGTATAAATCTTGTGGATGTTTGGGTTTTGACCTTGTACTCTTATGGTACTGTGATATGATGTTATTGTATTGTATCATTGCGATTTAGAATTGTGATATGTTTATTAATTCAGCTTGATTTGGAAGTGTTTTATGGTCATCCTTTGGTTACTTGTTTACTGGTCATTGCTTTGAATTATGTGATGAGACTTATGACCTTAAGTTATTATGTTGACCCCTGGATGTGGTTGATTATGTCTTTGTAATTCCTGAGTGTTATGATACTTTTGTATGACGTTGAGTCTTGTGGTTCCATGTTTGGATGTTCTTGGTTGAGGTCTCTTTCTTGTTAGCTCCTAGCACGGGGGGTGGTTCTTCGGACTCACATGGTCGGGTGGAACGTGCTAAGCACCCCATTGGGTCCCCAGTCAAGGATCGAGAGGTGCAGATTGGTGCCGTTGCAGCGACTTCAGAGTTGTATCTGTCTTGAAGCCAGTTTTGATACTTGTATTTCTCTAACTATTTGTATCATGTTATCTTGTTGTATGGTTTCTGTTCATGATTGGAAACACTTTTGTATCATTGTACTTCTTAAACATTGTACTGTAATGAAATGTTAAACTTGGTGTGGATATTGACCATGGTAGTTGTTATTTAATGTGTTAGGATGATCATGCATATGAGGTATTTGCATATTCAGATGATTTCTTATCATTGATCATCATGTATGTGTTATATTTGTTATTGTTTACTTTATATCTTTGGATTCTATTCTTTATTGATGTTGTATGGATCTAAGTTGCGTAATGACTCTTCGTGTACCCCAAAGGATGTTTGTGTTAGTGAGTTTACTTAAATGAAATTCATGTTATGACTTAATGTGTATTACATGTATGTTATGTTTATTTAAAAAAAAAATTTGCTATAATTATTGTGTTGTTGTCCTTTGGGGTTCGCACGGCGGGGCGTTACAAGTATTCTTATGTTCCTTTGTTGTAACACTGTGATATCGGGGAAGCAACATATCGAAACCATTATGTCATACCAAAAGGCCTTTATCAATTCCAAGTCGCCAAGACAAGAGCACACTCCCACTGAGATATAATCTTCATTCTGGGTATCGGCAAGACACATCAATGTCGGGGAGACCTCATGTAGAATACCCTTTGCTTTACCGTAAGTCACCCGAGATAACCCTTGATCGCCAAGAGAAAGCAATACTCACACCGAAAGCCACTTGAAAGAATCCTTATGCTTCGTCGGTGAGACATGCTTAGATCCCTATGACCCTTCACCAAAGACATCATGTGTGGTCGAAGAGAAGACCCATACAAAGGGTCGACGAGACCAAAGGTCACTCGCCAAGACCTCCTCTTGATAGCTCCATCCTATACCGATACACATCCTCCCGCCACCAGTCGATAAGACAAAAGATAATCGCCAAGACATAATGTCGATACCACCAAGTCTGGCCGAGGAGAATCCATAATGCGCTTGTTGGAAAGACCCAAAAAGCTCGCTATGACCATATGTCGACGCCTCAACTCCTGCCGAAATGTGTATCATCCTTTGTCGCCGAGACCGCGGAAAAGTCCTGCCGAACGGTGCTTGTAAACGAAATCCAATCGCCATGACAAATAATAAGTCTTGCCGATAGGCAACATAGACTTGTGTTAGAAAAAAACACAAAATGGATCGGGGAGACCCTGGTCTCCTCATGCTGATATGAACCCCAATGTGAGAATGCAGACCCAATGGATTTTATGGGAGCTACATGGGAAAAATATAGGTGAAATATGCATACGGTAGGACCAAATCTTGAAACTTATGAGTGAAAACATATGTAAAAACATCAGATTTTACAGTTCTAACAGTGGCTCCATCTAGGGATGAGTGATAGTAAGATCATTGCAAGGAACCAGATCTTTGGGTAAGCAGACTAGACATAAAATGATGAATCAGTGAGCAGAGATGGAATGAATGGCAATGGAAATGAAGCATGATTGAAATGAATGGAAAGTGAGAGTGAAATGGAGATGGACAAAATCCTAAACTACTGTGCATGGAAAATAATTTTAAAGAGGATGAGCAAGAGTTGTCCATGCACTGGCAACCCTTAATCCTCTATGTTGCTTAAGAGAAGAAAAGCTTCAAGAATTGCCCATGAACAGGCAATTCCTGATCTTCACCAACCATATTTTGTAAATAGTATGAGTCTTCACCCTTCTTTCCAACAACAACAAAAGGCCCCAGCCACAAAGCTTCAAATTTACCATACTTGCCCTTCTCCTAACACCTTGCATTCCACATCAACACCAAGTCATTCTCTTCAAATTTTCTATCCTTTGCCTTCTTGTCAAATAGATACTTCATTTGTGTCTGTGACCTCATGTTTTGACTTTGGGCCACTCTCCTTACTTCATCAAGTTAAGCCAATTGTTCCATTCTTTCCTCCATAGGTTCAGGAATATCCAAATCTTCCTGAAGGATGAACCTGTAGACTGGTAACAAATTCTGCAAAGGCATCCTGGCTTGTGCTCCATACACCAATTCGAATGGGGATTTTCCAATTTCCTTTTTCACAGTGATCCTATCAGCCCACACAACCAATTTCAATTTTGGATCCCAAGCCTTCTTGTTCTACCCTAGCATTCTTCTTACAATCTTCAAAAGACTTTTATTGCTAGATTCTACTTGTCCATTAGCTTGTGGATGGTAAGGGGCTGCATAAGAAATAGTAATGCCATACTTATCATAGAAGCTTTTGAATTCATCTAACCTGAAACACATCCCATTATTTGTGATCAACCTCATTGGTGTACCAAATCTGGTGATAATATTGTCCATTAAGAAATTTGTCACCACCTTACTTGTAGCATGTCTAGTTGGGATTGCTTCCACCCACTTGGTAAAATAATCAGTGGCAACCAGTATCCACTTGTGTCCTCCACTTGATCTTTCTTGTATCTCTCCAATGAAATCAATTCCCCATTGATGAAAAGGAGCATCAGCATGCAAAGGTCGGAGTGGCAAAGCACCCTGATACTTCAATTTTCTAGAAAACTTCTGGCAAGCTTCACACCTTCTCACATGTGTAAAAGAATCATTAAAAACCTTAGGCTAGTAATAACCTACCCTGAGAATTTTATGTGCAGTTGTCTTTGCTGAATAATGTCCTCCACAAACTCCTTCATGCATTTCTCTTAGGACATGCTTAGCTTGTGATTCATCCAAACATAATAACAGTATACCATCCATGTTCTTCCAAAACAGATCTCCATCCATGAAAACATACTTTGATGCCTGCAACTTCAAAGTTCTCTTTTGGCTGTCACTCAATCCATCTGGACACTTCATGTATTTAAGATAATTCATGATATCAGTATACCAAGGAGTATGCTCAATGATTGCAATTGCAATCCCTTCTTCTACATTATAGACTTGACTTGTTTCAATATTTGATTCTACCATCAGCCTAGCCAAGCCTTGTCCTCTCACTAGCTTAGTAATTTATATCTCCATATCAAACTTTTGGATCTTGTTAATCCATCTGCACCTTTTTCCTGTAACTTCATATTGTGTCAAAATATCCTTGACAGCTGCATGAGGGACATAAGCAATCACCTTTGCTCCAACAAGATATGGTCTGAATGCTTTTGTATCCTTCACCAATGCAAATGCCTGCTTTTCCATTATATCATACTTTAATTTAGACCCTTGTAATGACTTACTAAAGAAAGACACAGGTTGTTCATGACCATCCTCATTCTTCTGTAGCATAATAGCAGCAATAGTATGCATTGAAGCAAATGAAAAACTCTGAAAAGGCCTAGAAAAATCTAGAGACTTAAGAACATGAGCCTCCTTGATGGCCCTTTTGATAGATATAAAAGCATCTAGAGCTTCTGTAGTCCAGTCCGTTTTCTATCCCTTCTTTAACATCTTTGATATGGGATTAATGATCTCAGCAAAATTAGAAACAAATCTTCGAACAAAATTAATTTGTCCAAAGAATGATTGTATAGCCTTAACAGTTTTGGGAACATGAATCTTGTCAATAGCTTCAACCCTTTCAGGATCTATTCTAACTCCCTCCTTTGAAACAATATGTCCTAAAAGCTTACCCTCCGTGACTACAAAATGACACTTCTTTGGATTTAAGCTAATACCATATTCAAGAGCTTTAATAAATACCTTCTCCAGATGTTGCACATGATCTTCTGCCTTCTTCGAATAAGTAGTCAGGTCATCCTAGTATACTACCATGATAGCATTGATCAGATCTACAAATGCCACGTCCATAGCTCTTTGGAAAGTAGCTCCTGCATTAGTGAGACCAAATGGCATTCTTATGTATACATACGTTCCCTAAGGAGTTGTGAATGTTGTCTTATACTACTTAGATTCTTTGACTTTAATCTGGTTATATCCTGAAAATCCATCCATCATTGACAGCAGTTCACACCCTGTCACTTTATGCAATATAGCCTCCATATTGGGTAGGGGATAATTATCTTTGAGAGATGCCATGTTCAGATTTCTGAAATCCACACATAATCTGATATCACCATTCTTCTTTCTCACATGAACCAAATTTGAAACCCACGTTGAGTGCCTGATTGGTTTGATAATTCCTCCATCTCTAAGCTTTGTCAATTCTTCTTGCATTTTAGGCTCCAGCATTGGATTTATGGGTCTTTGCTTTTGTCTAAAAGATTTAGCATCTGGCTTCAATGGTATTTCATGCTGAAATAAATCCTCCCTATATGCTTTCAGATCCTCATAAGACCAAGCAAAAACATGTTTATATTTTCTCAATAACTCAATCAGCATTCTTCTAATTGTAGGGCTTATCTTCTTTCCTATGTACACCTTTCTTGGTGCTATCTCAATCCCTAAGTTAATTTCTTCCACATCTTCCCTTGTGACTGGTGTTTGCTTCATGAGGGACCGGTCATTTCCATCATACGTCCTTTCCAGTGCCACTAAGCCCTTAGGAAGCTTATTTGTTTTGAGCTACAAGATTTCCTTTCCAAACACTATTTGCTTCCCATCTACTTCTTCAACAAAAGCATTAAAATCAATTTCCTGGGCTTCATACTGGTCTATACAATGAAGAAAATTCAGCAAGTCAGTAGCATCATTGAAAACTTGCCAACTATAAATGTTATCAGGAACAACAAGCCTTGTTTTGAATTCAATCTGTGATACCCCAGCCAATGTAATATCATCTCTTTTGAGCGCCACATTTGCTAAAAAATCAGCCATTATATTCTTTGACTTGTCAATCCACTCAATTGAGAATGCATCAAACAATTCAATTGTATCCCATACAACATTCCTATATTGTTTTAATCTTTTGTGCTTTGATGCCTATTTTGATTTGATTTGTGAAACAACCAGCTCAGAATCGCCCAAAATAGCCAACAACTTGATTTTATGTTTCACAGCTATGTTCAAGCCTATCAATAAAGCTTCATACTCTGCCACATTGTTCGTACATTCAAATGCTAACATAAATGAATATTTAAAAGTAATACCTACAGGCGAAACAAATACAATCCCAGCTCCATTTCCTTCCTGGCTGCAGGCTCCATCAAAATACATCCTCCATATGCCATCGCAATTCTGTGCAGCATGTTTTTCAATTGGATCACTATTGGTTAATTCTGGCTAAGCTGGTTCAATTTTAAAATTCCCAAGATCAACATCACAAAAATAATTGATCTGATTTTGTGGCACACAGTCAACAAGCTGATTCATCCTTGGCTCCCTATACAACTTGACCTCTTGGCCATTCACTGGAATTGTAGCATAGGACAAATCAAATTGAACATTTCCACCAACAGCTATTGTCCATTACCTCAATAAAAGCATCCTGAATTGAGGAGGAGTATCTATAACTATTATGTCTATATTATAAGCCACCTGTGGATAATTAGCCAGTTTGACTTCAACATCTTTCATAATACCAACCACAGGAATAGGTCTGTTATCCATTGCATAACACTTGCCTCCAGTAGCATCAACCCACATGCCAAGCTGCTTCATAACTCCTACTGGCATAATGTTTATAGCAGCACCAAAGTCTATCATGCAATTCCTCAACAGTTTATTATTGATAAGCAGTGTAGTGAAAAAGGGATCAACTTGAGGGGGAGTTGATAATATATCACTCAAGTAGACTTCAGAGTTATTTATTTTCTCCTGCCTACTGACTGCTTTAACAACTACTTTGCTTTCAAAATTCATATATTTTTCATTTCCACTTGTTATCAATTGAACAACAATATCCCTATACTCTTTAATCTTCATCATCTCAAGTAGTGGAACAAACATTTTTACCTGGGATAATGCTTGAGTGAAGTCAAAAGAAGAGCTCTCCACCTTAACAGTCTTTTTCAGTTCTGGTGCATCTCCTTTGTTTTCTTCTTTCTCATTTTTATTAGGCTGGCCAGGCGCTTGTGTCTCTTTATGTAATTCCTCAACTTCCTCCTTTTGAACTGGCTTCTATTCACTTTTATCAAGCTGCCTCTTTTCTGTCTTCTTCATAGTTTCTTGTGTTTCCTTCTGATCTTTTATAAAAATTCCCCTAGGAACACCTTCTACATCATTTACTTTTCTGTTTCTCAACCAGTATTTACTTCTTTCTTCCTCGACTGCAGCAATAGTTATTCTCTCTATTTCATCTTCAGTAAGTCTCCTCACACTGCATGGAGCAGGTACGTCAACAGAGGGTGGCTCAGTATAATCTTCATCAGAATCATAAAATACCTTGTTGTTTAGCCATATGGACATTATACTTCTAATTTGAAACATAATACTCATAGCCCTCATCCTCTGAAGATGAGTATCTTTCCTCAACATGGTGAGAAATATTTGAAGTAAAATACACTATGTGATCTTCTTCATTGTTTTCCATCAACATTCCCTCTTCTTGCATCCTTTGAGCTACAACACAATAATCTGGGGAATGTGGTTGATTGCAAACTTCACAGAAGTAATAATTACTCACCATATAAGTTCCCTTTTTACTCAATCGATTAGGAGTCTCTTTGTTTATTGGCCTAGCTGTTATAGGTTTTCCATCCTTCCAGTCTGTATTATAAGGCATGTCATGCAACCTCGGCCTTTCATTTCTGTATGTATTTTCTTATCTGTATTGATAATTATTACTTTGCTGAGGAGGCCTTGGGTTGTCTCTCTTATTGATTATACCAGCAACCTTTCTATTGTTTTCAATTGTCAGTGCTATCTTCTGAGCTTCAGCCAGATCTCTTGGGAATCTATTTCTCAGTTCATACCCTATTTTAGGATCAAATGCATTTAAATAGACACTCAAAGCTATAGAATCTGGCATCCTTGATCCAGGAGGTACCTTAGTCAGCAACTTGTTGAATCTTCGATTGAAGTCATAAATTGAGTCATTCTGATTCTTCTGAATTCGCATCAGTTCATGAAGAGTTGCATCTGGTGCATTCGGATTCCCATATTATTCTAAGAATCGATCTTGAAATAATTGAAGAGAATTGATTGAGAATGCAGGCAAGCTGTTGAACCAATCCCTAGCATCTTCAAGAAGTGACATCATAAACAGCTTCATGTGTAAATCTTCTAATGGCACATCTATGTCTTGGATGGAAACGTTGAAACTCTTTACATGCTCTTCAACAGTGATTGCATTACTCCCTGTAAATTTGGGCACCATACTCCTCCAACTGCCATCCATAGGGTAAGGGCATAACTAAAAACCTGCTAAATCAAACTGTCTGATCATGGTTGTATGCTGGTGAGGGGGAGGAATAGGTGGGTACTGATATTGATTCATAGGATTATTGTATTGTGCATTATGCTAAGGGATGTGATGCTGACCAGGAGGTGGATGCACATTTGTATGTTGTGTGGGAATATGAGGCGGAAGATTTGGCTGCTTGTGATGATTCCCTGCCTGATGGTGAGGAGACACTGGTGGATTTGAAGTCCTTGCACCATGAACACCTTGCTTATGAGGTGGTACATACCTCGGGGGGAAATTAGCTGTCTGAGAAGTAATTTGGACTTTCTGCAAGGTAGCCTTCAGCTCCTCTATCTCCTTCTTCTCCAATTCAAACTGTGCTTTCACTTCATCAGGAAGTTCATGATCAGCGAACACATTCTGGTTCCCTTCCATCTTCTGATCATATTCCTGTTGAATTCTAATTTTTTTAGCCTCCAGTTCAGCTCTAAACTCAACCTGTTTCTGAGGATCGAGAAAAGAAAAAGGATTTCTTTGATCCTCCGAAGTGCAAGGCTCTACACTCGAATCATTTTTCCATATGTCATAGTGATCATATGTTTCGCAATGTGCTCTTGATGTTTTATCTTTATCTATCATGCACATGTCCTCACTTATCCCTTTTCCCTTATAAACCTTGTCACCTTTATGTGTCCACTTACTGCTGCCAGCAGGAGCTCCAATATGACCTCCCATGTACTGAGATCTTCTTCCATTCATGATGAACAACTGCAAAATTTATGTCAGAGTCACCACTCACTTTTGTCAAAAATGAGAAAATACTTGATGTTTCTTATTACCTATCGGAGTTTGTATAAAATTCTTGACTCTATGATTAAGGCTTTGATTCTGAATGTATCCCCAACAGAGTCGCCAATTTGTTAGCTCTCAAAAATGTAGGTTGAGTGCCTCAAGAGGCTGCCAATCTCTTGATACGCTTTAGGGTAACAGACAAGGTCAAGAGAACTCAACCTTATACTCTTCAGGTGCTGCCAAACCTAGGTGGGTGTACCTCTTTGAATAGTATAGACTTAACTTGTAATTATCTCCTTAAAGCAATTTGTTCACAATGGCAATTGGAGGTGAACAAATGAAATCCAACTTGAAAACAGTAACAATATTCTGATCTAAATCCTAAAATGTTGAATTAACAGATATAAAGAAATTGAATGAGTTCAAAATGATGAAGTGGAGAGACCAGTGCTTTATTAGGTATGCGGAGTCAAATGAGATCAGGATGAGCAACACTTCTCTGGAGAAAACTCAAATTTTCTGGCATATATTCTGTTTACAACTTGTATAAACATGCAATTCTGTAATTACCAAGCTCTACTTGAATAATCCAAATGAATCTCTCTAACTACTGTGATTAACTAAAAGGATTTAGTCTTTACTTGAAAGAACCAATCAATCAATCACACAAGTACAACAAATGTGCACTGATAAATTGAATACAAACTTGTTATATCAATTTAAATAATCAGAAAGAATCCATCTTGGAGACAACTTAGGAATACTTTCATTAGATTCAACAAATAATTGGCACCAGAAAAATGCAGCAACATCAACTGATTTTCATAAATACCTCCATTCTGAAATCATGCAACAATAGTCTCTGATCTGATAACTTTATTCTACTGTATCTACTTGTAGTGTATCGAATATCTAATAATTGGTCCCCATTTTACAATTACAAAAAGCCTATTTATACACTAGCATAAGAAAACATATCATATTGGAATCACATGTCGGCACAGCACAAAATTCAGGCTCCACTCAGGTCGGCCAGCAATGGAAACTAAACATTTACATGTCGGCCACATCATTTGAATTTCCGTTATTCATCAGTGAGACAATCGGCGAAACATATTGTTAGCTATGTCAAAGGCAATTCAATCTCTAATCATCCTGTGTTCACTATGCTCGCATTCGCCGTGACCCATCGGAGTCAGGGAGATGTATAGATTACACTCTGTTTCACTAAGAGCCCCGTGGTTAAACCTGTCGCTGCGACTTATCGCTCTCGGGGAGATATCACAAAGATAATGTTCAGTTTCACCGATATGCCCACATACCACCTGTATCTCGCTATAGCACTCTGTTTGTTACACCGAAGTCATGGAGTATTCTTATGTTCCTTCATTGTAACACTGTGATATTGGGGAAACAACATATCGAAACCATTATGTCATACCGAAAGGCCTTTATCAATTCCAAGTTGCCAAGACAAGAGCACACTCCCACCGAGATATAATCTTCATTCTGGGTATCAGCGAGACACATCAATGTCAGGGAGACCTCATGTAGAATACCCTTTGCTTTACCGAAATTCACCCCGAGATAACCCTTGATCACCAAGAGAAAGCAATACTCACACTAAAAGCCACTTGAAAGAATCCTTATGCTCTGTCGGTGAGACATGTGCACATCGCTATGACCCTTCATCGAAGACATCATGTGTGGCCAAAGAGAAGACCCATACGAAGTGTCAACGAGACCGAAGGTCACTCACCGAGACCTCCTCTCGATAGCTCCATCCTATACCGATACACATCCTCCAGCCACTAGTCGGTAAGACAAAAGATAATCGCCAAGACATAATGCCGATATCGCCAAGTCTGGCCGAGGAGAATCCATAATGCGCTTGTCGGCAAGACCCAAAAAGCTTGCTATGACCATATGTCAATGCCGCAACTCCTGCCAAAATTTGTATCATCCTCTATCGCCGAGACTGCAGAAAATTCCTGTCGAACGGTGCCTGTAAACGAAATCCAATCGCCATGACAAATAATAAGTCTTGCCGATAGGCAACATAGACTTATGTTAGAAAAAAACATGAAATGGATCGGGGAGACCCTGGTCTCCTCATGCCGATATGAACCCCAATGTGAGAATGCAGACCCAATGGATTTTATGGGAGCTACATGGGAAAATATAGGTGAAATATGCATACGGTAGGACCAAATCTTGAAACTTATGAGTGAAAACATATGTAAAAACATCAAATTTTATAGTTCTAACAATGGGCATACCATTTTGTATGCTGCGTAGCCTACTCCTGACTTGAGTAGTTGCCCTAATTTCTTCGCTTTTGCTCATTTTTAATGAATTTCCCCACTTTTGTTCATTTTTAATGAATTTCCCCCTGGCCTTGTCAAATATTTCATTTTAAATGATTTTCTTTGGAAGTAATGAAACATTTAAAATATATCACACAAAAATTTCCTCGGGCCCCACCTTGTACAGTCCACATGGCAACCACCCGTGATTTCGCAATCAACCAAAGCACCATCGTTGGATGACGGGGAATGACTCAGATCAAAGGACAGTTGATGAACAATCATGCAAATTTGATCCCCCATATGGGACACGTGTCGCACACCCACGATATCGCCATCCTACAATTCCTGATCAGGAGATGGCGGGAAATCGTTGATCTTGAAGGCATTTTGATCGATGGTCAAATATTTCATTTTCAATGTTTTTCTTTGGAAGCAATGAAACATTTAAAATATATTGCACAAAAATTTCCTCAGGCCCCACCTTGTACAGTCCATGTGGCACTCGCTCGTTATTTCGCAATCAACCAAAGCACCATCACGGGATGGCGAGGAATGACTCAGATCAAAGGATAGTTGATGAATAGTCGTGCAAATTTGATCCCCCAGATGGGACACGGGTCGTCCGCCCATGATATCACCATCCTACAATTCCCGATCACGGGATGGTGGGCAACTGTTGATCTTGAAGGCATTTTGATCGACAACAGTGTGAATTTCATCCTTCTGAAAAATAAAACATTCATTAAAGGGCAAGGGGAAATTACTAGGCAGATGGAAAACAACGACATAAGTTTTTTTAAAACTATTCAACACAAGGCCAACCAAGACTTAGGAAAATAAAACCCGCGGAGGAAATAAAATATTAAGACCAAAGGGACCAGGCCTAGATGAAACGATGGGGCATAAGATGTTTTTAAAACCCTTCAAAAAAGGTAACGGCAAAATAGATCCCAACCAAGGAATTAGGTAAACACAAGGGTTTAAGATGAAGACAAAGCTAAAACCCCAGCCCTAAGAAATTTTCCAACACCATGAAAGACCAGTGACATAAGGCAGGGCATGAGTGAAACATTAGGAACAAAATTTGAAGTCCCATCAGTACAAGCATTGGATAATTTTATATTAATAGTTTGTCCTATCACAAATATAAAAGGTGAGCACAATAAATAACATGTATTTTCCCATTAAATGTGAAGGATTTTCAAAAAAATTTAGTGTTCAACTATTTTTCCATTTTTGTTCAATATAAGTTGTATTCTAAATCATTATGTGTTGTTTTTATAACAACAAATAGATTTTTTGTGTTCAACTATTAGTTCATATGTGTTGAATATAAAAGGTAGATATATCAAATATTTATGACTATCAATAAGTATTTGGTCCACTTAGGTTGTATATTAATTTTAATTTAAATAAAAATATCATATTCTACAAGCAACAAATGATATTTTTTTGGTTCAACTATTGGGGGTTCCATGATTAAGTTTTGGTCGAACCTTTAAAAAGTTCAAATTTTAGACACTTCTCAAAAGATCTTCAATGTGGTGAGTTGCATGATGAGTGTGCCTCCAAACCTTAGTTATAGATAAATAAGAGACCAGTCTACATTTCAAAACCAAGGTTCTACAATATTCCAGTCAATTGCTAATTGCTGAGAAAGTTAGTCTGCATGACTACTGGGCCCTCTCCCCTAAAGGAATAAGGGGACATCACTAGGTCAACAACAAACAATGGCATAAGTTTTTTTAATGAGGGAACACGAGACCGACAAAGGACTTAAGAAAAATAAAGTCAGGTGAAGGAAATAAAACAATAAAACAAAAGGGGGCCCAACCTAGACGTACAAAGAGATGGGGCTTAAGTCATTTTAAAGCCTTCCCAAAAAGTAATGGCCAAATAGATCCCATCCAAGGTGTAAGATGAACACTAGGGTTTTACATGAAGATGAAGGTAAAACCCCATCCTTAGGCTTTTCCTAAACACCATAGATGACCAAAGACACAAGGCAGATAAAATAGAAACAAAGAGAACAAAAATTTGAAGTTCCATCACTACCCATAACCCTCTACCCCTTATCTCTTTGCCACTCCCTCCCTCTTTCCCTCTCTCCCTCAAGTCTCACCCTCCTACCCCCTCTCCCTC
>VDFB02068155.1:0-10527 GCA_007258455.2 Sequoia sempervirens | reverse complement strand
ATGGGGTCATGAGATGGACTACTTTGATCTTGACATGAAGGTGAAGCTATGGTATCATGTCTTGGACTTTCTTTTTGACATGTATCCTCAAGTTTAGGCAATGGAATGCGATTTTGGACAAGGATATGATTTTCATGACTAAATGTATATTGGGATGGAGTGGGTTGGAATGGATTAGTGGATAGAATATAATAGGATGTAGAGACTTTGGATGTATTGATGGATGGCGAACTAGGATAGAATGTGGAGGCTTGGAAGGAATTAGTGGAAGGTTGGTTTCCCTTATCAAAGTTAGGATAAGGAAGACTAATGGATGTTTGTTGGGGATAATGGTATGGATTATGTTAAATGACTCTTGATAGTGAGGTTAGATGGATGGAGGACTAGAGCTTATGGTTTGGTAAGATGGGTAGATAGATGGTTGACTATGGGTTGTGTTTGGTTGGGATAGAGAATTGATCTATTGTCTCTTGAATTCTATGGCTTGTTGGTATTGACCATTGTAGAGTAATTGATATTCAACTTGACTATGAAGCATATCAAGGTGAATTAAAGGCATGGTTGTGAGGTGAATTCTAGAAAATTACTATGCAAAGGTATGACTTAAGCCTAAGGTATGCAGCCTACGCTATGTTTTTTTGGATTTTTTGGGTATAAGAATGCCTAATAATGATAATTTCCAACATTTAAGGTTGAAAGTGACAATAACGGGATTAGAATATGACAATGTCACTATAACCAAAATCTAGGGCATGGCCAAATATAAAGATGTATGCAATGATTCTAATGACCAAGATTAAGGCACAAGGTGAAAATAGACAAGATTTGGAAGATGTTGATGTCACTATGTCATAAATCTAAGTTATGATTAAGTCTAGAATGTTTAATGGTATTCAACCAAAAGTATGTTATGCAAATGAGTTGACTATGGTATCAATATCTAAAATTATAACTAGGCACCTTTTGTGAGACTAAGAAAAGAGTTACTAGCCAATCTAGGATAGTCCAATGTTTCCAAGTAATATTGTCAATTACCTTAAGGAGTAGATAACAAGTGACAAGTTTGACAAGGTGAGCTTTAAACTAGATTGATGAGTTTAAATATTACACCATAATGAAAAGGACTAATGTGGAAAATGACAAGGTCAATGATAATTTTTCTTTGTAGTAATGGGCCTATGAAAAGATATGGTAGGTTTCCCTATTATAATTTTTTCAAAAGGTATATGCAACCTAATGATGGATGTCTACAATAAGTGAGGAAAATTTGATGATGACCTAAAATTTGTCATAGCATTGCAAGGAGAATACTCCAAAGATTTCCTAAAATGCGATGGCAAGCTAAATGAATGTGACAAAATATGCAAGGAATAAAGGATTAGAACTGAAGAATGATGCCCCAAGAGATTTAAATGCTAGGCTCATTTTGGAAATGTAAGTCTAGTTTGTTCCTCAAAGGGTATTGATAAAAAATTCTCAGCAATATGTCTCAGTTGTGTTAGTTCTTCAAGATGTATTTTTTGATAGACCTTGAACTATGATGTCTATGTTTGAAAAAGTGGAAAATGGATCTTTGCTTAGGGATTTTGGTTTCTCAAGAGACCATGTAGATGTTTGTGTTGTTTGAATTTTTGAGCAAGCTTTTGAGATTTTCAAGGTTGAAATGTTATAGATTCCAAGTGTGATGTTTGATTGAGATTGAAAATGTTTGTTTTAAACAAAAACACAAAACACGACAGAAAAAATGTTTTGGATGACTTTGATATGAAATTAGAGTAAAAGTTTGAATGGGGGCCTAGATTAGCCCAAAAATTTTCACCGGTCTCAACAAATTTGAAAACACTCATAACCATGCACAACCTAGGCTGGAAAGAGGTACTACTTGTTGAGTCCCTACTTGGATTACTCTAAATACTAAGGAAAGGTGGAAAACTAGAGATATTGGTGACACTAGCTCCCCCACCACAACACGGGCACACCAAAATCTCTTACCCCAAAGATCTGAAGTGTTGTAAGTATGAGCTAGTTTGGTGGTGTTGTCATTAACGTTGTCATTGATGTCAACACAGTTCATTATGTTGTAGATTGTACATGTATAGCTGAGATGTTGTTGAGATATTGTGAGTACATGGAGCTATCTTTATGGTGTTGCAGTTGTGCTGGTTTGATGAGTTTTCAAGTGCTTTTGAGAAAATTAATAAAGAAGAGAAGTCGGAGTGATGAAAGTGTTCAGAATTTTCTTCGGTATGTGCTCTGCATTTATCTTATGTTGATCTTATGCTTGTGTGGATCTGAACGATTGATAATGGTGATCTCATGGTGATATTTCCTAAGTTTTATATTCTGGTTTGATGGTACGTGAAAGTTGCATTCACCAATAAGTGAATTGTTCTGGCAGAGTTGGTCTTCTATGGATTGGGAGAGATGTTTTTGCTTCATTGTCCTCCAACATTTCATCTCAGATCTTGAGGATCTAGAATATGTCTTGTGAAGGTCTTTTATGTGCTCTAGAAAAAAGGTTTGAAGATTGGTGATCTAGAAGTCATGTTTCAATATTTTAGTGTGAGTTTACATAGCCCAGATGGACTGGTGAAAGGTGTTCAATGATTGAAGTCTGTTGTTTTACTGTAGATGTATTTGGAAGATTCTGAGATGTATTCTCATGCATAATGAATAGTGTTGTGGAATCCCCATGTCATCTTCTTGTTGGGAAGCATGTACATCAATGTTTTTTTTTTCATTATGTTTGGCCGACCTAGTGTTTACACTTCATTCAAAGAATAAAATTAAATTGAGGAAGCATATGGTTGATCCGAGACATTATTTTTGGTCTTGGTTAAATTTTTTAATTGGCCCACTCTCATTCCTTTCAACCGCAAGAATGCTAAGTTTTCGACCTAATTTGAATTTATGAAATAAGGTATTTGTGGCCGACCTTGGAGAAAGTTTCTAAGGTTGAGGATGGTATAAAAGAAAGTCAAATTGTGAAGAGTTGTATGAAAGTGTGATGCAAAGTGATGAAAGTGTGCCACAAATCATAAGAGCAGAAGTGTGTGTGTGTGAGTGAGTTGTGACAATAATTCTTCATTATGTTGAAGGCAACGAGCTAAAGGTTTTTGCAATCCTGTGGATGTGTGTTAATTGTTGTGGTGGTTCTTTTTTTCTCTTTTGTATCTATAGGAAGTGAGCCTCTCTATTGGACAGTGATTCCTTTTTGTAGGTAGTGAGCCTTTGTTCTTGGATAGTGAGTCCTCTTTTGGGCAGTGAGCCTTTATATTCAGTTTTAAAATATTTTATATTGTGAATTAACCCTCACCATGGTTTTTCCCTCATTGGGTTTTCCACGTAAAATCTGGTGTTCATTGTGTTGATTTACTTTCTATTATTTATGATTCATTCTATTACTTAATAACAGAATAGTGTGATTGTGGAATTAATAAGTGTTGAATTTTGTGACAACTAATTCACCCCCCCTCTCAATTGTCATGTGCCTATTTAACATGAAGATCTTATGAACCAAGGGATTTTTTGTCTCCATAATGAATAGTACATGTAGGGCGCCTTCGGAGGTCCGACCTCTTGCACCATCAAGAAAAAAAGGTTTTTGGCTTCTACAACAAGTGGTTTCTAATTAGTGTTTCAGGATAATTTGTTGTCTATATATGTGGTGGTTCACTCATTTAAGAGGTCTCCCAACCCTTAGAATTTTTTTTTATGCATCTCATGTATACTGAGGGAGACTTTCATCAATATAGAACATCTGCACTAGGTGGTTGATGATTTTCATCACAACCACAATTATTTTTATAGAGGGCTGAAATGAATGTACCGCTTGGGTCATTCCCTCTCACAAAATTGAGAGGCAAGCCCTCTAAAGGGTTAAGAACATAAAAGAGATGGGTTTGGCTTCTAATCACCGAGTTTGCACAAGGTGAGAGCATACACCTACCACCTTAGAAGCACAAAAAATAGTGATTAATTAACCCCCTAGTTAATCTATGTGCAAATAGACATTTGAAAAAGCACACTAATGTAGTTTGTTGGTTTTTTTAGCTTGTATGAATGTATGATGCAAATTATTTTTAAATCCCGATGAGGAAGTATGCAGTTTGTTGTTCATTTTATCCTTATGAGTGAAATGTGCAGTTTGCTGTTCATTTTATCCTTATGAGTGAAATGTGTAGTGTGTTGTTCATTTTATCCTTTTAGTGACATGCATTTTGTTGCTCATTTTATCCTTTATGAGTATATATTTGTAAACAAGACAACTTTAAACTAAGTAATCAAAGATGGGGCAACAAAGTTTGTTTTAAAAGAAACAATTTTTAGAACTCCTCCCAAGATTCATACCACATGTTGCAAATCAAACATCGATAACAAAAAAAACCCCTATTCTATTGAATATAAAAGATAGATATTAAAACCTCAAATGAAATTCTAGATTTAAGCAAACAGGAAGTTGTGGCTTATAGTTGTGTCATTTCATCCTATAGTTGCATCATTTCATACCTATAACTTGCAAAACTAAAAATTTCGTATGAAGATCTACAAAACTTTTCCTTTCACATTAGGTTCACCATTGTAATCAAAGTTATAAATTAGGATTACTGATAATAAAGCATTAAATCACAATCCTAACAATCCTAATCAAGTAATAAAGAACAAAGGAAGATTAAAGTGTAAATGAGTAAAATAATATTACCAAAGCTTCAAGCCTTCATTGATTAACCTCTATTACCCTTCTCTATTTTTCTTTGATTGATTAATTCCCTCAGATTTGTGTGCAAATGTAGCCTAAATGAAAAGAAAAATATTGAAATATTGTACTCTCAACAATATTTTCTCGCATAAACTAGATATCTCAAAATGACCAAGAAATACATTTTTTATAGAAGAGCCAGATTGGAATGGACAACCAAGATTGAAAAGGATTAATCAAAGGTTGATATTGATTGTGAGAAGTGAGGATAAGAATGAGATTGAGAGAGGAACTAAGAAAATCATTTAGTTCGAATGGGCAAGTGAATAATTTAATAATAATTTAATTCAAAAAGGTGGGAGAAAAAGACAAGTCATTAATAAAATAAAATTTAATTAATTTATGGTAGAAAAGCTAAATGAATAATTAAATAATTAAAATAATTATTTAATTATAGAAGAAGAGGGAAAAAGCTAACTTTTTAAATAAAATAATTGGAAACAATTATCTCATTAAAAAGAAAAGGAAAGAGACAAGTTAGTTTATTAAATAAATACAATTTATTTAATTTATGGAAGAAGAGGATAATAAATAATTAAATAATTGAAATAATTATTTAATTGTAGTAGAAAGTGATAAATAATTAAATAAATATAATTTATCTAATTATAGAAGACAAGGACATTAATGACATAATTAAATAAATAACCATTTATTTAATTAATCAAAAGGGGAAATAGAAAGATAAAATCAATTAATTAAATAATTCAAGTTATTTAATTAATAGAAGATTTTATGATTTTGGATTAATAATTAAATAATTAAATTAATTTATGGTAGAAAAGCTAAATGAATAATTAAATAATTAAAATAATTATTTAATTATAGAAGAAGAGGGAAAAAGCTAACTTTTTAAATAAAATAATTGGAAACAATTATCTCATTAAAAAGAAAAGGAAAGAGACAAGTTAGTTTATTAAATAAATAAAATTTATTTAATTTATGGAATAAGAGGATAATAAATAATTAAATAATTGAAATAATTATTTAATTGTAGTAGAAAGTGATAAATAATTAAATAAATATAATTTATCTAATTATAGAAGACAAGGACATTAATGACGTAATTAAATAAATAACCATTTATTTAATTAATCAAAAGGGGAAATAGAAAGATAAAATCAATTAATTAAATAATTCAAGTTATTTAATTAATAGAAGATTTTATGATTTTGGACAATAATTAAATAATTAAAATTATTTAATTATCAAGGATGAAAGGGGATTTAATAAAGTCGCAGACCTAGGATAATTTTTAGTGTCTACACCTCCAATCCAAAAATCCCAAATCAACCCATCCAAATAAATTAAATCCTCATACAATCAATCCAATCTTATAATCTAGCCCATTATCTAGATGCATCCATTGATTTTGATCCAAATTAGCTAATAATTTATTAATCCACTTTAATCCAATTATCATTATAGTGATGTATCTTTCCCAATCCTACTATTTTTATTATTGTTAACAACTTAATAATTTGGGTACACATTGTTCTTATTGTTATCTCTTATGTCCTTATCAATAAATTGATTTATTTTGAGCTTGACTAGGGGTACAATCCTTTTTTATGTTTGACTTATTTTGCATGTTTGCTTGTTGCTTGTGTGTTTTAATTTTTTTGGCTTATATCATGGCCTTTTTACCATGTTTCCACAAGGGTATCATGGTTTTTCCATATCATAGTGTTATAAGGAATATGTTTATATTTTAGCTTTTCATTACATACTTGGCACATTATCACCTTGATTCCTTATACCTTGGTGCATAACAAAAATTAAAATATCAAATAAAGGTTGCTTATATCATTGCAACATAATTCTTATCCATCCTACTCATCTCCCTAACTCCCATCCATTCTTCTCTAGTTCCTCCTTACACCCTTCATCCTTTATCCCTCCCATCTATTTTGAGAGCACGCTTGTGTTCTTTAAACTTTATTTTCCTCTTGAGGAGGAATACCTAGCTCCCTCCTCATTATCCTTCGTCATCATTCTAATGACTAGGGCATCATGTCACTCATCATCATCCCTTCCCATCCATTAAGAGTTATTATTATTTGATACAATACCACTCATTATAGTCATAATATCATATCAAAGAGGAGAAAAATATAGTCACCCAATTTTTTCATACCCAACCCCACTAGACTTCACCTCATCCTAGTCAATTGAATAGATTTGTATTATTTATTTAATTTATCCTTTATAGTTATTCCTAAAATTTATTAAACTAAGTTTAACCTTATCACCCAAATCTTATTGTATGACCTCAAAATATGACTGTGAAATATAATAAATTTAAGCAATAATGAATGGGAATCACAATCAAAGATCGCACCATTAAAGAAAATAAGGAAAACTAATTCAAACAAGATGTAAACCTACAAACATTGAAAAGCATAATTCACCTTAGCATAGCTACATTGCTCTCCTCTATTCACCTTGGAGAATGGTGTTATGATATGATCTCAGATTTTTACAAAGCACTTTGAATATGATTGCAAAAAGATCATTATTTTTAGATTTGATCAGAGAGGATTAATGATGTGGATGAAGGTTGTTTTTATAGATTTAGAGATATAAATCAATAGTCATGATTGAATGTGAGATTGAAAATATCAATGGCTTAGAATTGATGAGAGGAATTGACGAGGATTTAATTAATTGCATGATTTGAGGGAACTGAGTGTAAGGAGTGAAGTGGATTGATTGAGAAGAGAAATGCAAATGAGTGGAAGTTGACTGAGTTGATTGACCAAAAGACTTATCTAAATGATGAGTGGATTGAGAGTAAGTCCTAGTTAACTAGTGAAGTGGAAATGCATGTACATTAATTAATTATAAATGGTATGTGCAAAATAGATAAATAAATAAAATAAATATTTTTATTTATTTAATTGAAGAATGGATAAATTAAATAATTTAATAATTATTTGATTTTGAGAACTGTGGAATTAATTAAATCATAACAAATTATTTAATTAATGAAAGAATAATTAGTAAATTAATCAAATAATCAAAATTATTTGATGAGGGCGCAGCCCGACACTTAGAAAATAACCCACAAACAAGAGAAATTTTATTATTCAGAAAATGGAGCTTGTTACATGCAGAGGATCTCAAATCCCCAAGTTCTACAACACATGCAAGTTACAGAAAGCTACAGAATAACCCTTTCGCAATATGCGAGCTTGTCCCCAAAAAGTTACCCAAAAATTAGAAACCCGCCCATAAATAGAGCTCCTCTTAGTTTGGAGCCAAAAACAACATTCAAATTTGAGTTTAGGCAGTTTGGCGCTGAAAATTTACAACATGAAGTTCAAATTTCAAAGAGCATTTGCAATTGTATCTTCTAGAAAGTGCGCCAACTTCTCGGGCCATAACTTTTGATCGGGACTCCGATTCGTGAACGTTTGAACCATTGGAAAGGTCTCGAAGTCAATAAAACACTCAAAATTCACTACTCTGATTTTGGAAATTTTGCAAGAGACCATTAGGAACTCTAAAGTGCAAATCTAACTTAGAGAAGATTTTAGGTGCAAATCGGGAAAATAAAGTAATATCTTTCAACCCGGGGACAAAAATAAAACCATAAATTAGGAATTTCATTATGACGAAAGGGTATCCAAAAATGTAAAAATTAAAAACTAAGAAAATTGAAATTTAACTATTTTTGGGTGATGCAAGATTGCCCCCTTACACCAGCGGATACTCACATCCAGGACACTTAGGAGTAATTTGACAAGTGAAACCCCATCCACAGCATCTTAGATGGTGGAGGGAAAACACAAGCGGTCAACCTCACGCCTTAACCCAGGCAGCTAGGATGAATCTCCAGCATGCCTTCGCTTTCCATTTCACTAGATATTCTTCTCCACATTTTGTTCACGGTACTCCTTCCCACCACGACTATCTAGGATTTCTTCAATCTCCTCCTTTTAAAGTAGGTGTTGGAATCCCATTGTTCCATCATTGGTACTTCCTGCATTACCCACCTTCATGATACTCTATCAAATCTAAAATGTTGAACCACGAAATGTTGAATCATCCGTGACTCTACCTCCTTATGCATTCCCTGAATCATGCCTCTTCAAAATTTTAAAGGGATCAAACTTCTTCATCTTCAATTTGTTATATGTTCCCACTATAAACCTTTCTTTCCTCAAGTGGACCATCACTTTATCACCAATCTGAAACTCCTTATACCTCCTCTTCTGATCTGCCTTAGCCTTATACTGCATATTCATCTTGTTAATATGTTCTCTTACCTTCTCATGTATATCCTTGATGTGTTTGCAAAATCTTCGGCTTTAGCACTTATTTTCTTCTCCTGGTCCATCTTCCTCCAATCACAGACTGTGGAGACTCACCTCCATACACAATCTGGGAATGGTGATCTACCAGTGCTTTTGTTGGCAGAATTGTTGTAGAAATTTTGCACAGGGAGTAGATCAAGTCCCATCCCTTGTGGGTTTATCTCCTACCAAACATCTTAGTAGGTTACCTAGACTCATGTTAACAACCTCTGTCTACCCATCTGTTTGTGGATGGAGTGCAGAACTGAACTTCAACTCTGTCTTCATCTTCTTCCACAAGGTCCTCCAAAAGTACCCCACAAATTTGGTGTCACAATTTGAAACAATACTCTTTGGCATACCATGTAGCCTCACCACCTCTTTGAAGAACAAGTCAGCAATGTGGACTGCATCATGGGTCTTCTGACATGGAATGAAATGTGCCATCTTGAAAACCTATCAACCACCACAAAGACTAAATCATTCCTCATTGTGTCCTTGGCAAACCAAGAACAAAGTCCATACTTATATCCTCCCATGACCTCTGCAGTACAGGTAAGGGCTGATACTCTTTTAATATTAAGCTCCTCTCCTTTAGCCATCTAACATACCCTACATCTTGTACAAACTTCTTCACATCCTGTGACAACTAAGGCCAATAATAATGCTCACTGATAATGGTAATGGTCTTATCCCAACAAAAATGTCCTGCCATTCCTCTACTATGCTTCTCCTTTATCAGGTTCTCCCTCATGGAACTCCTCAGGATACACAATTGACTTCCCTTAAATAACATTCCATCCTGGATTATGAAATCTAGCCACCTTGTCATGTCCACTGTAACAGGTTCCTTGCAAGCTTTCCAAGCCTTTGCAAAATCAGAATCTTGTGCCATAAAGAAGTGTTTGGAGTTCATTAAACCCAACCACTTTGGTCACGTATCTTTTGTCATCAATGTATGCCTCCTACTTAAGGCATCACAACCCTGACTGACTTTCAACTCCTATGTTTCAAAACAAGGTATAACTTCTGAAAAAACTCTACCCATTTCATATGCCTTTGATTTAATTTTCGATATTGTAATAGCGCAGGGCGTTATTCGTTATATAGAACAAATTCCTTTGGCAATAAATAATGTCTCCATTTCTTTAATACTTGAACTATTGCATAAAATTCCTGATCATATACAGAATACTTTCTCTTGGCATCATTTAACTTTTCACTGAAATAGGCAATGGGATTACCTTCTTGGCTCAACACTGCTCCAATGGCACAACCACTGGCATCACAATCCACCTGAAACACCTTGTTGAAATCTGGGAGGGCTAGAACAGGTTGCTCTGTCACCTTCTGCTTCAACAGTTCAAAACTTTTTGCCGCTCCAGTACTCCACTTGAATTATTTTCTATCCACTCTCATTGTTTCAGTCAGGGGTCCACAAATACTACTGAAGTTTCTAATGAACTTTCT
>VDFB02068153.1:0-32773 GCA_007258455.2 Sequoia sempervirens | reverse complement strand
ATAAGCCCACAGTGTAGGATTCAATTGAATATGCCAATCTCGACCAGCTTCATTGACCATCTTTTTAAGAATTTTGAGAATGGTTTTGTTAGAAGCCTCAGCCTGGCCGTTACCTTGAGGATAGTAAGGTGTGGAAAAATGATGTTGTATATGGAATTTCTCACAGAGTTCGCGGACATCCTAATTTTTGAATGGACGACCATTATTTGTGATGATGGATAGAGGAATGCCATAATGACAGATGATGTAGTTCAGTATAAAGGTGGCTATTTGTTTTCCAGTGATATGAGTGAGAGGAACAACTTCAATCCATTTCATGAAATAGTCAGTGGCAACGAGAATGAACTTATGACCATTGGATGAAGGTGGATGGATCTTGCCCACGAGATCGAGTCCCCACTGATAAAAGGGACATGGTGTAGCAAGAGTCTGTAATTCCTATGTAAGAGCATGTATCAAGTCTGCATGTTTTTGACATTACTTGCATTTTTTAACAAACTAATAGGCATCCTTTTCCATTGTAGTCCAATAATAACCCATACACAAGAGTCTCTTGGCTAAGGTAGGACCACTAGAATGTGCCCCACATATACCTTCATGTACTTCTTGTAAAGCAGTTTTGACCTCATCATGCTCAAGAAATCTAAGTAAAGTACCATCGAGACCTCGGCGGTAAAGGGTATTGGCTAAGATCACATAGCGGGAAGCTTGACAGATAAAGGTTTTACGAGACTTATTGGATAGGTTTGATGGCAAGGTGTTGTCTCAAAGATAGGTATAAATATCCCCATACCATTGGGAATTAGGACCAACAATGAGACAAATCATTTTAGATTGTGGTATATTGTAAGCAGGTTCTAAAAGAGGTTCTACCAGGAACTCACAGTAAGTGGCATTACTTGGCATTTCTACAAGTGAACCAATTGTTTCCATTGCATCACAGCTCTGTTGTTATCTCGAGGAATCTGCTCAAAAGAGATTGATGTGAAATAGGCCTTGAAATCATCCACCATTCTTTTGTAAGGCATCAATTTTTCATCTTTTGTTTTATAGTCATCATTAACTTGTCTGATCACTAGCTGAGAGTCACCAAGAACACGCAACTCAAGGATCTTCCATTGCACAGCTATATGGAGCCCCTGAAAGTAATGCCTCATATTCTGCAATATTGTTGGTACATGGAAACTGTATCTTATAAGCTTTAGGTATACAATCCCCTTGTGGAGTGACAAAGAGAATTCCAGCACCAGAACCACCTTGTGTGAAGGAGCCATCAAAATATAAAGTCCATAGATGTGTAGATTCCATGTTGAAGATTGATTCATCAGGAAACTCTGTAGTAAGAGGATGATCATCTATCATAGGAGCATCGGCGAGTTGATCTGCGATAGCTTGTCCTTTGATTGCTTTTCTTTCTATGTACTCAATATCAAACTCGCTAAGAATCATCACCCATTTAGCGAATCGTCCTGTGAGTGTTGCTTTGTTCAAGAGGTACTTAAGAGGATTAATTTTTGCAATGAGCTTTGTCTGGTGTGTAAGCATGTAATGTCTCAGCTTCTGTGATGCAAAAACTATAGCAAGGCATGCTCTTTCAATAGGACTATAATTGAGCTCATATCCCACTAGAGTACGACTGATGTAATAGATTGCATGTTCCTTTCCTTTAGAGTCATGTTGTGCCAAAAGTGCCCCCAGTGCTGTGGTAGTTGTGGATATATATAGAAGTAAAGGTTTGTCATCTGTAGGAGGTACTAATACTGGTGGTGTCATCAAATATTCTTTGATTTCTTGAAAAGCTTGTTCACACTTGTCGTCCCATCTAAATGAAACATTCTTGTGTAATAGATGCTGAAAGGGTTGACATTTATCTGCAAGTTGTGCTATAAAACGACGGATAGACTGAAGTTTCCCTTGTAATGATCTCAACTGTCTGATATTCTTAGGCGGAGGCATTTCAAGTATAGCCTTTATTTTAGTAGGATCAGCTTCAATTCCTTTAGATGAGACAATATATCCAAGGAGTTTTCCAGAGGTTACCCCAAAGGCACATTTCTTTGGATTCAATCGGACCTTGTATTGTTCTAATCTTGTGAAAATTTTATCCATGATCTCTAGATGTCCGCTCTGGTGTAGGATTTTCCCAACAAATCATCTACATAGTCTTCCAAATAGTTATGCATCATGTCATGGAAGATAGTGGTCATTGCACGTTGGTAGGTAGCTCGCGTTCTTCAACCCAAAGGGCATGACATTCCAACAGAAGGTTCCCCAAGGACAAGTGAATGCTGTCTTAATTTGATCTTCAGGAGCAATTTTAATCTGATTGTAGCCTGAGAAACCATCCATGAGGGATAACATTTCGTGCCCTGCTGTCAAATCCACTATCATGTCAATGTTTGGAAGTGGGAAGTCATCCTTAGGACAAGCTTTGTTTAAATCTCTAAAATCTGTGCAAACTCGGATGCCCCCATCAGGCTTTGAAACTGGTACTAAATTTGAAATCCAATCAGCATAGTCAACAGGTCTGATAAATCCCACATCTAGCAACTTTTGTAATTCAAATTTTACCAATAGAGCAATGTGTGGGTGCATTTTTCTCAACTTTTGTTTAACAGGTTTTGCCCCCGGTGGCAAAGACAAGTGATGCATTACTAGATCTGGATCAAGTCCTGGCATATCTGCATAGGACCATGCAAATTTAACTTGTCTTTCCTTCTAAAACTGCATATTCTCTATTCTCTCTTCAGGTGTTAATGATTCTACTAAATGAATTATCTTTGGTTTTTCTTTTGTGCCCAAATTTGTTGGTACTGTCTTCTCCACCAACATAGATGATTTTTCATGATATACAGCTAAGAGAAGTGTGTCAAGCCTTCCATCCTCAGGTTCCTTAGAGAGGTTTTCACCCTTGGATACATCCTTTATTTTTACTTTTATCGGGTCTAATATTGTCGCAGAGCAGTTTTCACTATAAGACCTATTTATATTTTCAATAATTTTGTGATGGAAAGGCTTGGCACTCCCCCAAAATAAGTCACACTGTTGAGTTCAATGATGAATCCTACTTTATGATCCTCAAGGGGTGTGTCTTCTTGTGCTCTTAGAAAATTTATGATTGCCTCATCATTTTAAAATACATCCAATTGTGGTGGTCCCTTTTGATCGAAATCAATGAGTTCAGGGTGAACCAAGGGTAAAGAATCATGATTCGAATAAAGATTTTGAATGGATTCAAGGGTACAAATATTATGATCAGGTTCAGGGGTAGGGACACTATCATAGTCATAAATGTCAATGAATTCATCGACGACACTTTCCTCATTTGTCTGTGTAGCATTAGAGGACTCTACTTCCTTACTTGAAGCACACGCGGTACTCAAGGTCTTATCTTTCTATGCATCATATCCTAAACCAGGGACTTTTTGCATACAAGTAGGTTGTATTGGTTCCAAGATACCCTGTTTCTATAAGCCAAGAGGAATTTTACCATCATATTCCATTTGTGTCATAATATCAAATCCTTTACCATATTGTTCAACATGTATCTTTATTTTAGTCTATTCTTTTTCTATATCTTCATCTTTGTATAACCAATTTAGGAGATCAACTTCTTCTGTTTCATTATAAAGGGCTCCCCATTTTTTAAAAGTAGTTGATTTACAAATCATTGCAGTATTTGCATCTAATGTGGTCTTAGTCATTTTTGGTTTGCCATAGGTGTGGGGAGATAAAGGTAGCTTTCCAATGCAAAGGGCGTGATTCAAGGTATATTCTCCTAATCCTTGTTCTTTTACTTGTATTTTGATCTCGGTTGCATTGGATTTTGAGGAAGATGCTTTTAAGGAATCAGGATCAACATATGCTTGAGAAGGAAATGCTTCACAATTTCTTGGGATTGTGATTTTAGTTTTAGGGCTTAGATTATGGCAATACATGAAAGGGTTTGGATCTCCTCGTATTGTGATTTCAACACCATTGTGGGGGAATTTAATGTACTGGTCGTATGTAGAAGGTATTGCTTGCATTGCATGAATCCAAGGTCTTCCAAGGAGGATATTATAGGTTAGTGGGAGATCAAGGATTTGGAAAACCACATCCTTTACCACAGGGCCAATTCTAATTGGTAGAGTAACTAATCCTTTAGATGAGTGTTCCTCTTCATCATATGCCTTTATGGTAATCTTTTTACTTGGATCAACTGCATTTTCAGAGAACCCTAATTTTGTGATCAATTCTTGAGTACAAATATTAAGTCATGCTCCTCCATCTATCAAAACTCACTTGATCTTAACATTATGGATGAGGACGTCAAATTTGTAAAGCTACATTATGTGGTTGTCAAAGGGATGAATCATCATTTTTAGTAAAAGTGAGTATGAGGAGAAGTGATGTGTCCCACCATAGCTTGGAATTGATCTACATGGAGGTTTGTAGGCACTGTAGCAGTAGCAAGTGCTTTATCTAAGATAGCTTTATGCTCAGGAGATAGGTGTAGCAGCTTGAGTATAGATATTTGTGTGGTTTTTTTTCCCAAGTGCTCTATGAGGTTGTATTGCGAAACGGGTGTAGCAAGTTTTGCATTAGGACCTTTAAGGGTAACAGTTCCTTTGCAGGTAGTAACCTTGCAATCAGGTTCTTTTCCTTTTATGATGAAAGTGTTGACATGATTATCGACCTCACTGATGTTATGTATGGTATAATCATACTTAGCAGTAGTATAATTTACACCATCACTAGATTGAAGAGCCTTTCCTTTATCTTTGTCATGCTTAGGGAGAGGGTTTTTAAACACCTCACGATTAGAGTTACCAGAAGGAGTGTGTCCATCAACTGATATCTTACCGTCATCAATAAGGTCTTGTATTAAATGTCAAAGTTTATTGCAACTATTAGTATTATGTCTTTTGTGTCTATGATAGTTGCAAAAGTGATCTTCATTCCACCATGGGGGTTTGACTTGTGGATTATATTCCTTTATTTCGGGTAGCGTTATAATATTAATTTCAAGAATTTATTTTAATGCGGATTCAAGTGATTGTCCCAATGGTGTAAAATTTCCTTTAGGGAAACTTTTTTTTTTTTCTTTTCCTTTATTTGAAGATGGACCTTTGAGATTGTAAATAGGCGATGATGTTTTAGTTGTTTTGCATCGACAACTCCGTCATTCACTACATTCTTGTTCTTAACCCAAAAAGGGGTCTTGTTGTTTGAATTCAATTTTTTATCTTTGTCATTATTAATTTTCATAGTTCCATCATCGATGAGGGTTTGTTCAATTCAAAATCCCATTTCTATGGCTTCATCAAAGGAATCCAAGCATTTGAGGCAAAGTTCCCTTCCAATTTCTTTGTTCAAATTTTGACAAAAGAGGTCAACCAATTCTTGATCAGGAATGGAATAATGCAATCGTTTTGTTAAATGTCTCCATCTTTGTAAAAATGACACAAAAGATTCACCTTGTTTTTGTTTGGTGTTGAAAAGGTTTGTCATGGTCACTTTAAGGTCACAATTGAAACTATAATTGGAGACAAATTTATCAGCCAATTCTTGAAAAGATTTGATGGTTGGGGCTAATCGTGAAAACCATTCCATAGCTTCTCCTCCTAGACTGCGAGGAAATAATCTCATAAGGTATGTTTCATCAACTGCAAATTCCATGGTAGTGGCACAAAATTGTCTTAAGTGGTTCTTAGGATCTCCTTTTCCATTATATTTTTCAAGTTTTGGTATGTCCCAATGGTTAGGAAAAGGTGGCATTGGTATGCTTGGATCGAAGGGATAAGGACATATGTCTTCAATGGAGAACTTGTGAGTCGATATTTTACTGTTCTTGAGAGTATCCAATTCTTGTCTTAATGTTCTAAGCTCATCCAAAATAGGATTGTTTGTAGGTGCAGGTTTTGATTTCCTTGAAGATCACTTGTAACCAGGTTGTAGATAAAAGGTTCTATGATCTTTCATCCTACCATCATTGTTTGTTTTGGGATTCTTAGATTCACTAGATTTAAGTTGGTCATTCATTGTGAGTAATGATATGTCAAAATTAGGAGGCATTTTGATTCCTTCATCAGCAAGGGCCTTGAAGTATTGTTGTGGGTTACGTTTTACCACCTCTGTAAGAATTTTAGTGAACCTATTATCGTTAAGAGCTTCATTTATGGTGGATTGTGTTATTTCTTCACTATCGGTTTCACTTGTTTCACTAGTTGCAACACTAATGTGATTTTCCCCATCAAAGTCTTTTCCCCAAGGGTTGCCTTCTTCTTGAAACATTTTTTCTATTGTTTTATGGGTCATAGGTGATTCATTATGATTTTCAATCCAAGGTAATGTATGAGACCTAAGACTAGGATGCAAATGAAAAGGATATGATTCTAAGCTGGGATATGAAAATGGTATGGTATGATATGACAAGCTAAGAATGTAAAAGCTAAAAGGAAACTCTAGGTCCAAAGTTGGTTATGATGTAAAGGCTTTACTTTTGTTATGATGGATAGACACAAGGACCAACAATCAAGAGAAGGTATGTAGGAGATGATGGAATCCAAAAGGATACCCCTACCCAAGGATAATGGTATGTTTCCCTAACTCAAGGATGGTGAACCTCAAGTGATGTGGGTGATAGATAGCCAATAGTTTGATTTCAAGACCTACGAAGAGTAGCCTAAGTGCAAGCTAAAGGTTTTATTTGATCAACAATGAATATGCAAAGGGCTAAATTTTTAGAACATGCAAAGGTTAGGTGAGATGGTCATGATATGCAAAAGGGGTTGAACATGAAAGAACTAGGTGGAATGATATATGTATGCAAGGACTATGTAATGTGACCTATGTATGCAAGACTAGGAACATGCAAGAACTAGGATAAAAGGGATATGAATATGTAAGGACCATGAATATGCAAGGACTAGGTGGAATGCAAGGATTGAAAGATCAAAACTGAAGGATGATGACCCCAAGAAATCTAAGTGATAGGTTCACATGGGATGTTTATGTTGTTGGACCTTTTGAGTTTGCAAAGTTTGAGATGTTGCAAGTTTCTCGGTGTGATGTTTGTTTTAGGTCGATTGTTTGTGTTCGGATTTGTGAATGTAATGAATACTGTTTGAAAATCCAGAAAACTCTTGACAAGCACGATGTTTTGGTGTATGCAAACGCACATGAGACAAGCACAATCCTAATAGGCCAATAGGCCAAGGGTTTGTATACTTGATATAGCCCACCGATATACCCCGAATTGGTGCTAAACACCTTTCCTTCTCGAGAGTGGATAGCTTAGAATTTTGGTGGCACTGGCTCCCCTCCACGACTCATTAACATCATTCGGGCACACCAACTTTGGATTCTTGGGTAGTCACTTCCCAATAATTTCTATCTCTACTCAAGGGGATCAGTAGTGAGTGTCTTCAGGCATGATACTATACCCTGCACTATACCAAGCAACGGCTAAAAAATGGTTGGCTTCTAAAACAATAGGTGTTTAGTAAGGGCATTTTGTTCATAGGGCATGATCCATGCGGTGAGAGTCCCCTTTCGAATCCATATCATCAGAATCATACACATGATTCTTGGGATTTCCCCAAGAATCCACTTTTATATACTGGCTGGAAGTCCCTCGGGTTTAGGGTGCTACCGGTCTGAGTCATCCTGGGGTGAGTACTTTTTCCCACCAGAACAGGTCCAAGTTCTAGAGTCAATAATTGTTTCTCTTGCACCCAGGATCACACAAGTGCGCAAGGGAAGAGGATACTTCAATTATTGAATCAGGGTGACACATAAAAATAGATGGGTTTGGTTTCTGATCACCAAGTTTTGCATAAGGTGAGAGCATACTCCCTACCATCTCAAGCACAACAAACAGTGTTCATTGACCCCCTAGTTAAGCCTATGTGGAAGAAGAAAATTGTTCATTTTTAATGCACCAATTGAAGTGTTGTATAATCTAAAAGACAATTGGTTTCAAAATCATGTCTTCGACGAACGTCCTGCATCGAATTCTCATTAGTAGTTTCATGCCTCCTTTCTTTGACAAGCATATGTTTTGATTTTCAATTCTTTGCCAAATGAACCTAGCAAAAGAAACCAAATTAACAAAATTAGTCACAAAACCAAAACTTAACCAACATGAAAACTAACATAAATTTAAAGAAAATTAATCTAGGAAAAAAAAGCTAATCTAAGATAAAAAGCTAATTTAAAATTAAAAGTTAATCTAAATTCAAAATCTAAAGTTAGAGATTAAAAACTAATCTAGATTCAAAGTTAATCCAAATTTAAAACTTATCTAAGTTAGACACTAATTGAAAACTAATCTAATTTAAAAGTTAGTGCAAATTAAAAACTTTAAAAAAAGTTATTCTAATTAATCAGAATTAAAAGCTATTCTAAATTAAAATTAATCTAAAACTAAAAGCCAATATTAAAAATTACTCTAGATTAGAACTAATCTAAAGTTAAAAACTAATCTAAGAATTAAAAACTAAATTAAATCTAAATCTTTAATCTAAATTCTAAATTAACTCTAAACTAAGAATCTAATTTAGAAAGCCAAAATCTAAAAAATAAAAAATAAACTAAGAATCCAAGTAAAATCTAAATTAATGATTTTTCATGATTTAAAAATCTAAGCTAAATTAAAAAGCTAAAAAAATAAGAATTAAATTTAAAATCTAATTTAAATCTACAATTAAATTTAAAATCTAATTTAAATCTAAAATTAAATTTAAAAGCTACATTAAGAAAAAATAACAGTAAAAAGAAAAATCTAATCTAAATTAAATTAGTAACTAAAATCTAGACTAAATTAAAAAAAAATCTAACTAAATAAGAGATTAGAAACTAAACTAAAAACTAACTTAAATTAAACTAAAACTAAATTGAACTAAGCTAAATTAAAATAAAAATAAACTAAAACTAAAACTAACAAAATCAAATTGAAAACTTAAACTATATTAATACTAAACTAAAAAAAAACTTAAAACAAATTAAAAATGACTGTTAAATTAAAATCAAAGGAGAATCAAAGCCAGATAAGAAGAAAATAGAATTGCACGTTGACAGTAAACATCCTCCAGACACAGAAGATTGCAGCCTGACAGAATATCTCAGAATAGCCACTGCCCCATGAACTGTAATGATTGCAAGACCTGCACAGAATGCAAAATGAGCACAGAAAAGATGCAAATTGTTTGCCAAAACACAGCTAATCAAAAATTTGAGAGATGCAAGCAAAAATATGAAAGCATGGACAAGGCAAGCAAGCTGACAGAGGCATAGACAAGGTATGTTAACTGTTTGCCAATGTGCACAAGATGGTTTTCTTTTCTTTCTTTCTTTTTTTTGAAAAAAAATTTAGCAACTTTCAAGCAAATGCCACTTGCAGGTATAAAGCTAAAGGCATAAGAAACTTGCAAGCAAATGCTATTTGGAAAAAAAAAAACTCTTCTATTGGTGATAAAATTTTGCAGGGAATAGAAAATGAGCCAAACTAATTCTATTCAAAAATTTCCAAGCATGTGATATTGAAAAATGTGTGGAAGGGCATGCAATGTTGTGCGAAATATGCATAAAATGGCTCTATTGAAAAAAACTTAAGAAACTTTTAAAAAAATCCTATTGGCAGGTGTAAAGCTTGCTTTAGCACATCCTCCCTGTCTGTGCCAAAATGAAAGCTTTTAAAACATTAATATCCTTTAAAACATTTAAAGCATGAATATGGATGAGCTTTTATTCAAACAAAGCTTTTAAACATGTCGGGTTCACCAATTGTAGAGCCATAAAAATGCATGGTTCTATGGAGTAAGAACCACCATTTCAACCCACATCAATAGAGCCATTCTAATTAAAAGCAAAACTAGAAATGAAAATCTAAACTACAAAAACAAAATAATGCTTTTAAAAGAAATCAATCTCCATTGTCTCCCTATCACCAAGATCTTTGTTTATGCATTTGCTCTCAGATTTTATGAGCACAAAATGTAATAAAGAGGCTATGGTGAATGAGAAATGCAATCAAGATGCAAAGATGATATGAGTATGTAAATTTGTGAGAGCCAAAATGAGAGGGAAATCCCATTTTAAATAGGAGTTCCTTGAGGATGGAGAGGGGTTGAAGATGAAATGTGGGATAAAAGATGTGAGAGAAGGAAATGTCATTATCCCACATTGTTGGGTTAAATGTTATGGATGAGAATGAAAGTGATAAAGGGTTATTAGATTAAAATGTACCTAAATGATTAAATATGAATAAAATGATTAAAGATGCTTTACTAAAATGCAATATTTCATGAATGATTTATGCAAATGATATGATTAATATGCAAGTTATGATAATTAGTTTATTATGAAATAATAATCAATGACTATGATAATTGATTTATTAATGGAGATGAATATGAAACAATTATGGATGATAATGATAATTGATTTAATATGGAAATGATGTTTATGACTTATTATGCAAATGGATTATGAATGATTATGATTTATTATGCAAATGGATTATGAATGATTATGGTTTATTATGCAAATGGGTATGAATGATAGTGCAAATGGACATGAACGTTAATGCAACAGATATTGAACAAGCATGAGATAGTTCAATGATTTGATGAAATGCATGAATAGAAGAAAGTATTGAATGAATTGATTAAGTAAATAATAATATCTATTTAATCAATAGATGAATATCGTTACAATTGTGAGGACAAATTTGAGTGTCTACACAATTAATTGATCAATTTGAAGTGATTTCAGAAGAAACAGTGTTAGTTGATCGGAATCAGATGCATAGTATTAATCATGACTTTTTACGTGTCTATAGTAAAGTAAAACCACAATCTCCAAACCAAGAAGATACAAATGCCACACAACTTTTTTCAATATAATCAAAGATGTCATAACTCTCACTACAATCTAAAGAAAAACCCAAGAGCTCCTTATGACACTAACAACCATTGTAAAAAACCATCCATCTTCTAATCAAATATTATCCAAGGCTCACTACACACTGTAACAACAATAGCTTAGAACCAAAATATTGAAAAAAAATAAGATAGAATGTATTATGTAATTGCATAAAGCTCATGTTGAAAGTAATACCAAGTTATACATCGCATCATGACTAATATCATTTCCAACACTTTACTAAAAGTGAACAAAGCTTCTCATGCACCATAAACTACTATTATAGATTCAAATGAATAATTATATCGGGTACTCCCAATAACCATCTCTCACAACAATAAGAATACCAATGTAATAATGGTGATCAAGAATAAGGCCTAACAAATAAAATTTTCATTAGACAATTTTACAAGATCTGCACATATGCAACATCTCAAAGGAGAAATACATAATCAGTGATCTAGTCTCAAATAACTAAAAATTAGATTCAACCCCACATTAGTATCATGCAAAACATAGATAATCAAGTATAGCATGTGAATTTCCAAAACTCAAACACCAAAATCAATGTTAGATCTGATTTTCCAAACAAACCCATATAGGAGTAACCATCGATCAATAAGAACCCTTCAAGTAACTATGTAAACCTATAACTATCTTCATCCAAAACACCTTGAATACAGTTTCATCGCAGATCTACATATCACATATTTTAGTTAACATGCAAAACCATCTCTGCAAATCTAAAAAATCCATTTAAACATCCAAAAATTCACATCAAACATGTCATATGAATAATGGAATAAGTACAAATCTACAAACCCATAGCTGAAATCAAGAGTAAACTACAACACAATAGGAAAAACCAAGTTGTCTAGGAGCTTATAACTTATGAAACATATCAGCTCTACAACTCTCAAAGAGGTCAGTGGCTTATCTTCCAGTGCTTTCATGTATCCAAGGGCTAAAACCATGAATCCAACATAAGCACTCAATTTTGTAGTCCAAATTGAGAGTTTTTATCCATGTGACTGAGATGTCTCTACCCATCCAAAATGAACACATTCTCACTACACATGACCACAAGGTAAAGGAACAAAACCACCAAACAAGAAGATATACACATATTGTAAAATAAGAGCTCCAAATCAATATCATTGTAAATGAAAACACAGGATCAACTCCAAAATACTCCATCTTTAACTTCCAAAGCTCATATCCAATACCACTAAACTTTTCAATGTCCAACCAAGATAAGCTGACCATGATGTCTTATCACACTGAATTTGAAATTGCAAGAAAACACAACACACTCCCACTACAACAAATAACCTAATCAAACACTCCATGAAAGGTGTCCCCTTCTCTAATCAATCCAACTTGGCTTTGATACCAAATGTTGAAAAAATGGGATAAAACTTTACAGTGAAAATATGTAGATAATCAAGTATGCATCTGAATTAACAGATAGTAATAAATCAAAGCTGAAAATAGCTTACAATAAAGATGCAAACCATAACTCAAAAATTATATGGAGACACCCTTTCAGGAAAAATATCCACACCAAAAGAGATCCAATACTTGTATTAATCCTTCAAATGAGTCACATCAATACAACTTCTCCCTCTGAATCACTGTAATACGTCATGGATTCAACAAATTGCAACTTAACTTGTTTTCCCTTCAACTCAAGCACTAAATATATAGGCATGAGAGAACACACAAATCAAGAATGGTTTCCAAAGCCATTTAGGTATAAATCACAAAGAAAAGAAACTTCCTCTTTCAACTTGTGATTTTATCCATTTTTTAGTAATGTGCACATGCAACTAAAAAATCTTCTTTATCTTTTTCCAAGCTCACATTTAACTTCCCCTTGTTTATGCTCTTTCTAATTTGAAAATTAAAAACACTTTGGAAGTTTTCATAATTTTATTTAGCAACTTTCGTGACAAATAAAAGATAATTACAAATTTCCAATTAATAATTAAAAAACAAAGCAAGGTTGAGACATTTTCTTAGCAATTATGAAGCTAAACATCACAAATTCTTGTATTTTATCTTTCCTAACTATCTCCCATGAAATCAATGGGACATTTTTTCTCTCATTGGATCCCTACAGTAAGAATTTCATCTGCACTTTGACCTGTTCTTTGGTTGCTTTGTTTAGAATTTCTATGCATGACACCATATAGATAGGGATGGAAATAATGACTGTCTTTAGCATGATAATCCTCCCTATCAATGTGATACATTTACCCTTCTATCACTTTTTTTTATTCTTGCAATTGGTAACTACCTCCTCCCACAAATTGGAATTAATGGCTCCCCCAAAAAGAGCATCTCAAGGTACTTATCCGAAAGGTGTTTGATAAAAAACCAAAATAATTTTCTACTCTACGTTGCACCACTCTACTTGTATTAAAAAAATAAATTCTTGATTTTTCCTTACTTATTAATTGCCCCAACACAATATTGAATTCTTCAAGGGTATTCTTTATATTTTCTATTTCTTGGATTGTTGGATTGCTATAGAGGATGGTGTCATCCGACAAGAGTTGGTGTGTGATTTTCAAGAAGTCATGTGCTATCTTGATGCCTTTCCATAGTCCACTATCCTCCATAGCATAAATATGTTGACTAAGTGCATCAACCATTATCACAAAGAGAAAGGGAGAAAAGGGATCACCTTTCATTAATCCACTTGCCCCATCAAAAAAAGCCACACAAAATCCCATTGATCACCACTAAATATCTTGGGGTTGAGATGCAATAGAAAATTCATTTTAGTCATTTCTTTCCAAATCCATTATTTTCCATTATCTTCATTAGAAATATTCATCTTACTCTACTATAGGCTTTTCTTATGTCTAATTTAAGCATCATACCTTTGAGATTATTCTTTTAATTGAATGGATTACCTCATGAGTGATAATAATCCCATCAATGATGTTTCTTCCAAGGACAAAGCCACTTTGTTCCTAAGATTAAGTTTTGGAAGTACTATTTTTAATCTATTAGCCATGACCTTCACTATTATTTTGTAGATGGTATTACACAAAAAGATGGGTATGTATTCTATGAATGAAGAACAGTCTTGCTTCTTGGGGATGAGAATAATATTGGTATTTTTAAGATCCTTTAACATATTTACTTTCTTCATCGATTATTCCACCAGCTCACAGATGTTTCTTCCCATAAATTCCCAACATGTCTAGAAGAAAAGTGTAGGAAATCCATTTAGATTAGGAGCCCTTTCTGAATGGAGTTGAAAAGTGGTCACTTTTACTTCCTCCATAGATATTTTGGAGTCTAAATAAGCATTGTCTTCAGTCATCACTAGCTTTAGGATCATGTCTATGAACGATTTTGTAGAGCCTCTAAGGATTCCTTACTGCGAAGAAGATTTTAAAAGAAAGAAATCTTAGCCTTCTAAATTTTTGTGACCTCCATTTTTAAGCTACCATCGTCTGCCTTTATTTATGTTATCTTTTTCCAACCTCTTCTAATTTTGGTGGAATTATGGAATAATTTGTTGTTGAGATTTCCCTCTCCAAGCCATGCCTCCTTGGGTTTAGATTTCCAATAACATTCCTCTCTGGCTAGCACTTCATTGTACTTTTCCATCATAACTTATCCATGTGGAATTCTACTTGTATCATTCCATGCCTTATCACTGCTTTGCTCTAAACTTCCAATTTTGCTTCCAAATGTACTTTCTCTTGAAAAATGTTTTTGAATGAAACTTGATTCCACATTTTCAACTTCTCTTTTAAATGCCATGTATCCTTTTATGAAACATAAAAATCTTTGTCCCTTCAAAAGGGATTGGGTCAGTCCACCATACTCACATTATCTCCTTCAATTTGAGGCTATGAAACCATATTTTCTCAAAGAAAATTTGACACTTTGGCAATTTCGATATCCTTTGTGATATTTAAGTCCATGGGAAAATGATCAAAAATTAGGATCAATTAGATTTGGGATGTTGGTAAGAATGACCACTGACCCAATTTTTTATAGTAAGAACCTATCAAACCTCTCTGTGATGTTGGTGAGTATGCTTCTCTAATTATTCCATGTGTAAGTCTCTTTGGATGGGGCTATATTGATCAAATTATTAGTGCTTACAAATTCAATAAAGTCCCTTTATGATTGCATTATTTTTCCTAGCCACCCGGACTTTTCTTTTGGATCTAGAATAGCATTAAATTTGCTGCCTATTATGAATTTCCCATTCATTTCTTGACATTGTTTTCTATTATTACTCCATATATCTTTCTTTTCTTCTATATTAGTAGGTCCATACACTGAAAATAATGAAATTAAGATTAGAGTACATGTTATGTACCTTTATATACATCTAATTCAATTTTGACTCTTGTGGCTCAATTATGATTTTGCTCGCTTTCCACATTATCCCCAACCCACCAAAAGCATCGTGTACATCGATAGAAATTCCCACCCATCCTTTACAATGTCGAGTAAATATTTATGCATATTTCTTTCCTCGTTGGGTCTCCTATAGAAAAATAAAATCAATTGACTAATAATCCAATTGGCTTGATCATTGTTGAGGGATTCTTCCTATCTTTTTGGTTGTTGTTTTCCTCCCAACTTTAGGGTTTATAGATCTTGTCTTTAGGTACTTTTTCATAGACTAGCTTATGCATCTAGGATCGATTATTTTGTTAGGATTAGGTTCCATCCACCTTGTAAATCCTATGCCATATGTCATGGTTCCAACATCCTTGGAAAGTGTCTTTAGGCACTTAGGGTTTATTGGGAAATAATTTGTAATATTAATTCTCAACATTGTTTTTAATATATTGATGAAGAGCAAGGAGGTAAACTCAAAATAATCACAATTGAATCAGATTCAAACAATATTTCAATCACAAAACTCCAACTTGATATTCAACTCACCAATTCACTCCTATTCCCTTGTAGCATTCCAAATTGAGAAAATTGTGCATATATTTCATAAGAATCCTCAAACTCACAAAAGGATTGGCATTTTAGACACCCATTATAACATTCTTAAACATATCCAATTTGTGCATACCTTTGTTTTGGAACATCAACCTCTAAATGGAATGTTGCATTGGAAATGGCCACAATTAGCCCTATTTTACAAAGCATCACCCAACCAGACACTTTTCTAACTACAAATATCTACTTCAAGATCACAACCAGGTTACAAATAACAAAAAACAACAACTTTTATCAAGAGATACAACCATAAGTTCATTAAATCACAAAACCCTCACTTAAGCCTATTTAGGCATGCTCATATAGGGGTTTATTGAATCTCCAATATTCTAACCTCAAACCACTTTTCAAAAACATTAAGCACATCACAATAGGTCTCTACATGCTTACTAAACTAACTCCCATGCTCTATCCATGCTCTTTCATCAAAACCTAACCGCTAGCCATCAAATTAAGCCAAAACACCATGGAATATCAACTAGGGCATCATCTTATTTGCTCAAAACTCTCATCCCTATTCATGAAAACTACATTAACAAAAAACCTACTTCTAATTGTTCCATTTCACCAAGTTATAGCATGATTCACCTAGTGGAATGGCTTAAAAATTCATTTTCTGCACTCAAACCCTCAAACAGGGTTTTACCAGACCGCCTACAGTAAATTTCTTGTAAGATTATTCTACCTTGATGAAATCAAATCACAAAAAATCCAAAACCTTCTTAATTCATTCCATCATAATATTCAATTCATTTTAGAACAAAAACAATCAGTACAGAACCATAGTATATCCTGTAGCAACAGATTTGAATGTGAACACACAGAAATTGAGAGTTTTCTTATTGCTTCTTCCAACAAAATCAATTCTAGAAGACTGCCTCAAAGTTTTAGAGGCCTATTTAAATTTTTCTAACCAAAAAAAAATAGTCCATAACTAACTTTTGAACTTGTGACTCTTCAACTTCCCAAATGTGACAAAAGTGCAATGTTGTAATGCAATTTTTTGACAATATTTGCAAAATAAGACATTTCCTAGAACCGACCCAACATAGACTCAATACATTTTAAATGGTCTATTATGACCTTATTACATGACAAAAGACTCTAAACACCCCAAAACCTATCAAATGACCATATTTACATAAGTTGTTTTGGTGGGCCCCTACACCATACACCGAGCCAGAAAAAGAACTCAAGTCCCTTTGAGGACTATGTGGTAGTAAATCATGCTTCATCTCATCACCTATTTGATATTCCAGTGTCCTTCCATCTAGTAGACCTTTCCACTGAGTCAAGTACTGAAGATTTGCATTGTTCTTTGCATTATTGAAGTGCTTTCCACCTAGACATTGCTCCAACTTGAACAATCTGCTTGATGGATATTTTTTTTCCTTTTCTTCCTTTGGAACTGATGTCGAACCTACTTGAGCACTTGCTAACATACCTATACCATCCTTTTCTTGAACTAGTTTCTTCTTGACCTTTGATGCATACTTACTCTCACCCACTTGCCCCTGCCATTCACCTTGAATCACTGCACCTTTTCTCTTTATCTCTTCTCTTAGATTCTCTGCCCTTACAACCTTTGTATCATCAGGTTTACAAACCTCTATAGTGACAGAAATTGACTACCCACTAGCCTCTTTAGCAATCAATGGACAAAGTACCTTTCCCACCAACATCTCAACATGCCTCTCTAACCAATCTTGTATTCCCATAATCAATTCATCCTTGACCTTCTCTTTATCTATTTTTGACACCAACTCATCATCTTTTCCCTCTAACATTGAATCATTCTCCAAACTTATTGTCCTACATCTTCCTTTTTAGTGGTGGTTGCAAATTCCTCATGCTTGTATTCCTTAAGCTTTATAAACTATTTCCAACCCAACATTATCACCTTAGCTAGCTTGGTTTGTTCCTTAACATCTTCTACCAATGGAGTTAAAGTGAAAGTGTTTCCATCATTTTCAATATGATAATTATTGTTTCTACCATCATAAATTGCATGTCTATCAAACTGCCATGGTCTTCCTAGTAACAAATGGCAACAATCCATAGGCAACACATCAAAAAGTATTTTTTCCTTATATCCACCAATATTAAACTCAACCAAAGCTTGATCATTAACCAAAATAGATTGATTTTCATTCAACCAAGACACTTTATAAGGTGTTTCATGAGGTATATTTTCCAACTTCAGTTTATCAACCATTTCTATGGACACCATTTTATCAGTACTCCCTGAACCTATTACAACTTTACATACCTTTCCATTTCATTTTCAAGTTGTCCTAAATAGTGTCCTTCTTTGTGTTGTCTCCTTCTCCTTGGATGCTTTGAGGAGTTTTCTTCTAACCATCAATGATTCTCCAACTTTTGGAGTAGCAAAGTAATTAAGAGAGTTTATACTTTCACAATCATCCTCTTGTACCAATTGAATTCTCTTATCACCACCACTTGAAGTAGAAGCTAGTTTATGTAGAAACTTCCATGCTTGATGCCCAAACTGATTGCAATGGTAACATCTTCCTAAGAATGTGCTTGAACCTCTACCTTGTCCACCAAATCTTCCTCTGAAGCCTCTGAATCCACCTCTTTGATCAGCCACTTGGTCTTTACTTTTACTTGTATCTTCTTGGTCTTCATAGGTCTACTTTGTACCTCTTCCTCTACTAGTGTTGCCTCTACCTCTACCTCTTCCTTGTCTTTCTTTCCTTCTTTTTAACTTCTCTTCTTCCCTAGCAACCAACTAAAAACATTCCTCAACTGTCCTAGACATAGTCAAACTCAATTCATCTTGAATTTGAAATCTCAACCCACACATATACCTTGCTATCTTTTCATCTAATCTTCAACATGACCAGACCTAATACTTAATTTGTGAAATTATTCAGTGTAGGCCATGACATCCTTTCCCTTCTGCTTTAAACTTTACAACTTCCTAAAATTTTGTATAGCATGATCACCTGGCAAGAATTGGCTCTTAATCTTTGACACCATCTTATCCCATGAACTTAGTTTTGCTTTTCCCTTTTTCACACTTTCCTCTTGAACATAATTCCACCATGTTAGAGCAGGTCCTTTCAACTTGGTTTTAGCAAACTTTACCTTCTGATCATCCACAACCTCCTTATACTTGAAGTAGTTATCTAGTGCATCTATCCAATCCAATACCTCTTCAACATCCAACTTTCCATTATACATTAGCACATCTATTTTCTCACCAGAAGCATCTCCTCTAATATCCTTGAGCATTTTCACCATCCTTCTCTCATCAGGGTCCAACTCATCATCTTGGACTCTTCTTGGAGGGTTTTCATCCTCACCCTCTTCCTCTTCCTCTCGGTAACTTTCCTCTTCAATGGCCCTTTCCCTTCTTTGATTTGTCTCTAATGTTGCAAATCTAGCTAAGATTACTTCTTGTGACTCCTTTAACAACTTAATCTCTCTTTCAAGTATTGCACTAGCTTTAGGAGGCATCTTGTCCTTCAACTTTCAACCTTTCTCTTCTTCAATCTTCAACTTTTCACCTTCAAAAGATCTAACACCTATGCTCTGATACCAATTGATGCAGAGTAGGGAGGTAAACTCAAAATAATCACAATTGAATCAGATTCAAACAATCTTTCAATCTCAAAACTCCAACTTGATATTTAACTCACCAATTCACTCCTATTCCCTTGTAGCATTCCAAATTGAGAAAATTGTGCATATCTTTCATAAGACTCCTTAAACCCACAAAAGGATTGGCATTTTAGACACCCTTTATGGCATTCTTAAACATATCCAATTTGTGCATACCTTTTTTTTGGAACATCAACCTCTAAAATGGACTGTTGCACTAGAAATGGCCATAATTAGCCCTATTTTACAAAGAATCACCCAACCAGACACTTTTCCAACCGAAAATCTCTACTTCAGAATCACAACTAGGTTACTAATAACCAAAAACAACTTTTATCAAGAGAGACAACCATAAGTTCATAAAATCACAAAACCCTCACTTAAGCCTATTTAGGCATGCTCATATAGGGGTTTATTGAATCTCCAATATTCCAACCTCAAACGACTTTGCAAAAACCTCAAGCACATCACAATAGGTCTGCACATGCTTACTAAACTAACTCCCATGCTCTATCCATGCTCTTTCATCAAAACCTAACCTCTAGCCATCAATTAAGCCAAAACACCATGGAATATCAACTAGGGCATCATCTTATTTCCTCAAAACTCTCATCCCTACTCATGCCAACTACAATAACAAAAAAATTACTCCTAATTGTGCCATTCCACCAAGTTATAGCATGATTCATCGATTGGAATGGCTTAAAATTTCATTTTATGCACTCAAACCCTCAAATAGGGTTTTACCAGATCGCCTACAGTAAATTGCTTGTAAAATTCTTCTACCTTGATGAAATCAAACCACACAAAATCCAAAACCTTCTTATTTCATTCCACCATAAGATCCAATGCATTTTAGAACAAAAAACAATCAGTGCATAACTGTATTGTATCCTGTAGCAGCATATTTGAATGTGAACACATAGGAATTGAGAGTTTTCTTATTGCTTCTTCCAACAAAATCAATTCCAGAAGACTACCTCAAAGTTTTAGAGGCCTATTTAAACTTGTATAACCAAAAAAAAATGGTCCATAACTGAATTTTGAACTTGTGACTCTTCAACTTCCCAAATGTGATAAAAGTGCAATGTTGTAATGCAATTTTTTGACAATATTTGCAAAATGAGACAACATTTCCTAGAACTAACCCAACATAGAATTAATACATTGTAAATGGTCTATTATGAATTTATTGCATGAAAAAACACTCTAAACACCCAAAAACCTAGCAAATGACCATATTTAATACATAGGTTGTTTTGGTGCCCCTACACCATATACTCATAAGGGGTGATGGGTCCACTAGCAGTGGTAAAGGTGGGTTATGGACATAAATATTTAATATTGTTTTCCCCACATATGGACACCTAAAATGGGATAATAAAAGATAAATGAAATGATAAATAAGTGACTATTTGGATTCTCCAAGTGGGTTCTTGGATAGAGATAATAGGTGTCACTTGGTTTTCCATCATTTATTACATTTTATGTATTGTTTATCTTCTCAAGTTTTGGTGCCCAAGTTGGAAGGAAAGTATTGGAGCCAAAATTAGTTTCTTTTTGTATTTATAGAAGGTAATTCAAAGGTTGGGTATGTTTGGAATGAAGGATCATCTTTGGGTACCTTGTTTGGTACATTAAATTCCTTCACAAGTCTATAAATTCAGCCTCTTGGATGTAGAATAAGAGAGGAACAACTTAATGTAGTGTTACTCTGTAGGAACAAGGATAGGTGAAGGCATAAGGAGGTTGTTCATAGGTACATAGGTGCTATCATGTTGGTGGAAAAGAGGAGAATGGAAGTTGTATTATAATCTCATTTATTTGATGATAATACATTATTGGCCTCTCTTCTTGGTGGATTTTTTTCTTTCAAGGGATTCTCCACATAAATCGTGTGTTATGTGATGCTCTTAAGTTTCGGATTTTTTTCTCATTGCTACTATCTTATTCTAATTATATTCTTTATTTATTGTTGTTATAATTTCACATAAGGTAGTGTTTATAAGCATGTTAAGTTGGCTGATTTTTAGCATCATAAAGAAGATGGGTCTAATCATGGTATTTCCATATTAAGGAAACTTAATTTTCAGATTTACATATAAGTTTCATATTTTCATGTTGTTGTAGTCCAATCCTTGTATCTCATCCATTGAATTTATTTTCAAATAGAGATTGAATTTTCCAGTAATCGATATTGAACCTATTTATTTCTCATCATATATCTACCACATCCACCTCATCTTCATTTTTAAACAAGGAATCTCACTCCATGTTTGTTTCTATATCATGTTTTGATGTCACCATGTTTTCTTCTTTTCCTTGTTCCACGATTTCCATTTTTGTTTTATTTTTTATTCTTCTTCCATCATGTTCTTCTCATGGTTAGTTTCTAAATTTTCTTAGGCTCCCCACATCTTGTCCCATAAATTAGGATGCTAGCAACGTCTATAGGGGGATATCATTTTATTTTCCTAAATCATCATCCTTCACTTCTATCTTCCTAATCTAGTGTGTATTCTATTCTCTCCAAACGTTTCAAAACTTTGTAAGAAATCATCAGTAATTTTATTTGAAGTGGTTGTGAGCCTTGCATCTTATACAAAAAAACATTAGTGGTTTGATATCAATGTCATGTGTCCATTGTTCTTCCCCCACCACTAACTTGATTGACTTTAGTGTTTCATGAATTTCTACAAGATGTATTCTGGCATAAATTATGATTTCATTGTTGTGGACATTGCCTTCTATTATTCATCTAATTTTGTCTCCTATCATGGCTAAACATCTCCTAGACTAGTATTTGTATGGAAAATTGTGCAATCTTAGCCATATCAGTCCTTTGGTGGGTGAAGAATTTAAAGGGTTGAAATTTAACTTCCATTTCTACAAATATAAATGAGTTCCCTTTTCACCATCTATCAAATTCCATTATGCTATCCCTTAGCTCTTTGATAAATTAAAAATATCACCATGAAGAATCCTTTTAGAAAAAAAATAAAACAAGATTAGTTTTCCAATTTTTGATCACCCAATCATCAATTTCCTCCATGGAGAATCATTTCCTAAGAATTGGCCAATTAGGGCACTACTTTCTATCTCTCTAGAATCCTTTACAATAGGATCTATGGCATCTATCCAGATATTCATCATCCTTCATTCCAATTGTGTCACCTGGCCTTCGCCAACCATGTATCCTTCTTTACAAATTTCTTGAACTTCTTCAGTGTTCACTCCATTTTGACTTGCTCTGAGTTTTGTCTATTCTACTCTATCATTTTCAGATACATGCACTTTTTTAGTTCCAAATTTATATGATTTTTATCATAGTCTTATTAGATAATTAATTCATCATAGGTGTTATATCTAGGTATCTAAATCATCCTTAGATAATTTATTTAATTAATTCCAAAAGAAGTTTTTAATTTATTAATTAAATATTCAATATGCATTTAATTAATGTTAAAAAAATGATCCAATTGAATAATTAAATAAAATTAATTATTTAACTAATGATGGAAGTGGATCTATAGGATCGACCTGGTGTGACACTAATGAAAAATACGAGAATATATTTTTAGTATCCACACTATGCTTTAGAAACAAGCATTTACCAAATTAGAAGATTAAAAATATTTTAAACAAAAGAATATTTATTAAATAGCATCCTTTTGTTCTCCATCAACCATTGTTATTGAAAGGGTAATAGAAATTTTGAATTTCTATCTAATCATTGGATTGATCTATTGGAGGATGTTATCCTCAATGACAAGTTGGAAGTGGAAAAATGTTGATAGATTATTGGACAATAATAGCAAGGCAAGCCTCACTGCACAATAAATCTTGTCAATAATTGCATTGATGATGGCAGAGAGGGTTTAATCATATGCCAACAAAGGTAGCATGGAATATCAATCTTTAACTCGAGTCATTATTTTCAATTGGTTTGAAGTGGAATATTATCAATTGCTACCTTTCTCAACTACTGTGGAGCCTCTATACTTATTATATTCTAGTGTTTGGAAATGGAGAAATAACAATGACCCATCTGAGGAAAGTTTCTTTGAAGAGGAAGATATTATGAAATAAATTCAATATATTATGGTCCAATACTTCATTAAAGATGAAACTCAATGTTGTAAGGAATCTAAGGTAGCGAAACAACTTCCTACACTAATCTTGAAAGGAGAATAATGCAAAACTTTACAAATATTTTCAACAATTATAGAAACTTAAAAACAAATAAACATAAATATGATGCATACTACAGCACAATGATTTACATGGGGAAAACCCTTTCAGGATAAAAACCTCACTCTCCAAAATCCACCCAATATATTATTCCAAAATCATGCAAATATTGCAATATACTTGAAAAGCAAGCTTCTCATAGGAGTATTACCAACTAAAGATCCAAAGACAACACGATTGCTATTAGACTCTCAGAATACATCACTTTACTCAATTGTAATATAACACCCTCATAAAATAGGGTTACCTTCTAGTGCAAGACAATACAACAAAATATCTACCATCAGATCTGAGACCTAATGATGAACATCCTAGATTTATAGTATATCATTAATTTAATGTATGTCATTAATTCAATAGTTTGTGTTAACATTATTTTTTTAACATGCACTTTACTCCACCCGGTGTTCCCATTGTATATTACAACTATCTGTGTAACTATTAAATACATTAAATGTATCCTATCAACAATAAACCTTATATAATTGCAATGTTGAGACACATTTTCCCAACAAATCTCCCACTTGTCGAACACCTTGCAAGAGCAATAGGAGAAATTATAAACATGGTCTCTTTATTGCTAGTGGCTGAAAGGACCATAGTCTCTTACCACTATCTAAACTTCTCTATTTTCATAGGCATAGTTAAAGAATCAACAACATTGATCAAATTATCTACCTTAACTAGCTTCACCATGTCATCTTCGACCATATCTCTAACAAAATGATATTGCACATCAATGTGCTTGGTCCTAGCATTGAAACGTTAGGTTCTTGGCTAGAAACATTGCACTCTAGTTGTTGCAATAAATTCTCACTGCACCTTGTTTTATTCCAATATCTAAACACAATCTCTTAATCCAAATGGATTCTTTACAAGCATGAGTAGTTGTCATATACTTAGCTTCAATAGTGGACAAAGCAACCACATCATATCCCTTATCCAACTAATTGCACCACAAAATAAAGAAAACACATAAGCATTGTTGGATCGTTTGCTATCAACATCACCTACCTAGTCTAAATCCGCATAACCATGAATATCAAGGGAAATATCTACTTTAGTAAAATTACTATGAGAACACAAGGAAAACTATGAGGTATGCAAATATCTAAAGACTATTTTAATTGCATCTCAATGAACTCTACTAGGATTATACATATATCTGGAAAGAAATCCCACTGCTTGGGCCATGTTTGATCTAGTACAAACCATAGCATATACATCAAACTTCCAACTACACTCTAGTAAGGAACTTTTCCCATCGCTTCCATCTTTGATGGGGATGTTGGAAAATCTGAAATAGATAAAAAATTTCCAACTGAAAAAGGAACACACAATGGTCTACAATCATGCATGTTAAACCTATATAAAATTGAATTGGCATGCTTACTTTGGTCAATCCATAGTGTTCTAGTCACTCTATCTCTTCTAATTTCCATCCCAATAATGTGCCTAGCTGCACCAAGACTTTTCATTTCAAATTTAGCTGCAATTTGAGATTTTAGTTCTGAAATCATACTTTTCCCTTTATCAATAAATAACATATCATCAACATATAATGCAATAAATAGGAAACAATCACCATCAGTTTTATAATAAAAACAATGATCTAATTTAGAATGCTCAAATCCCAAACTCAACACATATGTATCAATTTTTTGGTACCACATCCTAGGACTCTTTTTAGGCTATACAAAGATTTATTCAATTTGAAAACTAATTTACTTTTACCTTTCACCACGTAGTGCTCTTGCTATTTCATATAAATATCCTCCTCCAAGTCACCATGAAGGAAAGAATTTTTCACATCCATTTGATCAACCTCTAAATCATAAGCAATAGCAATAGAAAGAAAAAATATAACGGATGTCATTTTTACAATAGGAGAAAATATCTCACCATAATCAAAACCCTCAACTTGAGAGTAACTTTTCATAACCAACCGTTCTTTGTACTTATCAATACCTCCATCTAAACCAATCTTTTTCTTGAACACCCATTTGCAACTAACATGTTTTTGTCCTCCAGGAAATGGTACAAGATCCCATGTATCATTATTTTTCAAAGATACCATTTCTTCATCCATATCAATCTTTTAGGATTCCACATCATTCATACCTAATGCCTCTTCTACTGATTTGAGTTCATCCATATTAGTATTCAAAGAAAAAATACATCTCCAATCATCAAGTGAATACCTTTCAGATGGTTGTCTATACCTTTTAGACCTATGAACAAGCTAAGTTGGAGGTTCTTCCTCCTCTTCTGAAGATTCAGAGCTGATGAGCTCTCCTCAGCTTCTTGTCTATCCATGGGCCTCGATTCAACTTTCTCAGGTGTAGAAGGAAATTGAATCACATCTTCCTATTTACTTTGTTTTGGCTACAAAGTAATAGAAGGCTTAATTTCTCTAAAAATAACACTTCTACTTGTGAGACGAGGATCATCAGGGTGGGTCGATTATGCTTGATCCATGATGAATCGAAGCACAATTTATCCACTAAATCTCAATCTACCAAACAAGATCATTCAAATTGAAAAGTTAAACTAAGCATTTAATGAAAGTGAAAGTTACAAACTATGAAAATAGTTAAATTCCTACTCTAACCCATTTGAAACTTATCATGTTTTATAATTGGTGTCATGTTGATGTGAAACAACGACCATTTCCCAATCCCATGATTAGTGAGCCTATTTCAATCGATTATATGGAAGAGAATCGATGAAACCATCGTGATAAATTGATGAAAACCTAATTTATGCTAAATTAAACATGATGCAAGCTAAGTTAACATGATTTTATGCTAAAAATGAACTAATTATGTAGTTGCTAAGCTAATCTAAGATAACTCATGAATACCCTAATTCATATACAAACTAAGATGGATGCATGGAAGCCATTAATGAATGCTTTAAGCTATTATGCAATTAGAAATAAACTAAAACAAGCTAAAAGTGAGTAAATTGTGAGTGTGGATGCAAGTGAATTCCATAGCATAAGTTTTCAATTGAAAGATGGATCCATTTGTCTCCAAATAGTGCTTTATTTATAGGAAAGCAAATGAGAAATGGAGGGTTGAGATCAAAACTATCAATCAACGGTCAAAGATGAAAGGAAGAAGAGGCATGGATCATGGATTCTTATCAACGGATGAGAATGCATGATGGGATTTAATCAAGGGCTCACATTTGCTTCAAACAAACACACTTTTGACCTGCTCACACAATTCAAAGGTGACTTGTTCCAAAATGTAAAAGGTTAAAACTTGCATTAGAAGCTAAGTGAAAATATCCCTTGTTCAAATGATGGAGGAATAAGAACACTCCTTGGAATATTCATTTGGGTGACCTGATAAAAGGCATTTTGTAAATTAAAAGAAATTATTAATTGTGTAAAAAGGGGATAAGGAATATTCCATGGGAATATTCCCCTTTTAGAAGAAAATTAGTTTAGTTGGTAATTAAACAAGGTTTAATCATGCAATTAGGGGATTAGAAGAATTAAAGTGATATTCATTCAATTAAATGATTTAATGAATGGGGGAGAGAAGAAATGATATATAATTAAATAACTTAGGGTTATTTAATTAAATAAGATGACTTATGGAATTAAATTAAATATTTTGATTTATTTAATTTAATGAGATGAAATGTTAGCAGGAAGGGGGTGAATTAACTTGATTTTGATGAATTAGGTTAATGGATGAAAATGATGCAATTAATTAAATTAGCTAGGTTAATTTAATTAATTAAGTGAAAAGAGGATGGGTTTAAAGAGGAAATGATGTTAGTAAACCTATTTCGAGTGTATGATATCATTAGGACATTTTTTTATGTCTACATTTTTCCCCTCTTTGAAGTGAGGTACCTATTGCTTCAGTTCAAAGAATAACGCTCTTCAAATTAAAAATGTTGCTTAAATCAAAAAATAAAAAATTTCTAATTTTTAAATGCCCCAGTGGAAGGATAAAGCTAATTCCCTTCCCCCTCGAGAAATCGAGTGGAAATTTTGAATTTTGGGTTGATTTCTCGATAAAGGTTAAAATCTGCCCCAAGGGTCTAGAAAGGCTCCAAGATGCAAGAATTATGCCAAAAACTTTTTAAAAAAATGCAAAATTAGGTTTCGATTGGAAAAATTGGTGAAAATGATGATAAATCCTAGCTTGAAGGTGAAATTGGAGCAAAAAACCCTAATTTTCTAGCATAAATAAGCCAAGAAGGGTCACTTTCAATTCATTTGTGCATTCACACTTGAGAGATTCTTGTTATTTTGGGCTTTGAACCTCCAAAGAAATGGCATGATGAGAGCTTCCTAGGCACATCTCTAACTGAGTTCGAGAGTATCAAAGACTTTTAGGCATAGGACCACCGATAGGAAACTCCAAACTTGATTTGAAATTCAACTTTTTGATGCATTTATTGCACTTTAAAGTTTAAACTTTGGCGGTGTCGCTATATAGCAGTGCCCATTTTGCAATCAACGACACCAAAATGAATCATAGCAACCCATATGTATATGGTGACACTATTCGCGATTTAAAATTAGGGGTTCTAATTTTAGATTGCGACACATTCTTATATAGTGACACACTTGCCAATTTAGAAATTAGGGTTAGGGTTTCCAAATTCTAAATGGTGACACCCATGTGTTTGGAAACACATGTTGTGATTTGCAATTTTAAATTCTTTCAGGCATTGCAATTTAAAATTTAAATATAGTGATGCTATTGTGATTTTTCAGCTGAAATTTTCAAATTGAGTCAAATTTCCTCGATTTCCTAACATTGTGCATTTCATGGGTGCAAGAGGTCATCCCACCATTGATGTTGCACGAGCACAAGCCCACCGTGTTGGAGAGACTAAGCGATTGTGCTTGATCCATGATGAACCGAAGCATAATTTATCCACTAAACCTCAATCTACCAAACAAGATCATTCAAATTGAAAAGTTAAAGTAAACATTTATTGAAACTGAAAGTTACAAACTATGAAAATAGTTAAATTCTTACTCTAACCCATTTGAAACTTATCATGTTTTGGAATTGGTGTCGTGTTGTTGTGGAACAATGACCCTTTCCCAATCCCATGATTAGTGAGCATGTTTCAATCAATTCTATGGAAGAGAATCGATGAAACCATTGTGATAAATGAATGAAAAACTAATTTATGCTAAATTAAACATGATGCAAGCTAAGTTAACATGATTTTATGCTTAAAATGAACTAATTATGCAGTTGCTAAGCTAATCTTAGCTAATTCTAAGTTAAAATATGGAAAACCTAATTCAAATACAAACTAAGATGGATGCATGGAAGCCATTAATGTATGCTTTAAGCTATTATGCAATTAGAAATAAACAAAAACAAGCTAAAAGTGAGTAAATTGTGAGTGTGGATGCAAGTGAATTCCACAACATAAGTTTACAATTGAAAGATGGATCCATTTGTCCCCAAATAGTGCTTTATTTATACGAAAGAAAATGACAAATGCAGGGTTGAGATCAAAAATATCAATCAACGGTCAAACATGAAAGGAAGAAGAGGCATGGATCATATATTTTCATCAACAGATGAGAATGCATGATGGGATTTAATCAAGGGCTCACATTTGCTTCAAAAAAACACACTTTTGACCTACTCACATAGGTCAAAGCTGACTTGTTCCAAAAGGTTAAAGGTTAAAACTTGCATTAGAAGCTAAGTGAAAATATCCCTTGTTCAAATGATTGAGGAATAAGAATATTCCTTGGAATGTTCATTTGGGTGAGGATAAAAGGCATTTTGCAAATTTTAAAAAAATCTTAATTGTGCAAAAAGGGTATAAGGAATATTCCATGGGAATATTCCCCTTTTAGAAGAAAATTAGTTTAATTGGTAATTAAACAAGGTTTAATCGTACAATTAGGGGATTAGAAGAATTAAAGTGATATTCATTAAATTAAATGATTTAAAGAATGGGGGAGAGATGAAATGATATTTAATTAAATAACTTAGGGTTATATAATTAAATAAGATGACTTAAGGAATTAAATTAAATATTTTGATTTATTTAATTTAATGAGATGAAATGTTAGCATGAAGGGAGATGAATTAACTTGATTTTGATGAATTAGGTTAATGGACAAAAATGAGGCAATTAATTAAATTAGCTTGGTTAATTTAATTAATTAAGCGAAAAGAGGATGGGTTTAAAGAAGAAAAGATGTTAGCAAACCTGTTTCGAGTGTATGATATCATTCAAGACATTTTTTTAGTGTCTACATTTTTCCCCTCTTTGAAGTGAGGTACCTGCTGCTTTGGTTCAAAGAATAACACTCTTCGGATTAAAACTGCTATTTAAATAAAATAAAATAAAAAAATTATTTTTCAGATGCCCTAGCAGAAGGATAAAGTTGATCCCCTACCCCCTCGAGAAATTGGGCAGAAATTTTGAATTTTGGGTTGATTTCTTGATAAAGGTTAAAAGTTGTCCCAAGGGTCCAGAAAGGCTCCGGGATGCAAGAATTATGCCAAAAATACAAAAAACGATGCAAATTTAGGTTCAAATTGGATAAATTGGTGAAAATGATGATAAACCCTAGCTTGGAGGTGAAATTGGGGCAAAAAACCCTAATTTTCTAACATAAATAAGCCAAGAAGGGTCACTTTCAATTCATTTGTGCATTCACACTTGAGATATTCTTGCTATTTTGAGCTCTAGGAACCTACGATGAAATGGCATGATGAGAGCTTCCCAGGCACATCTCTGACCGAGTTTGAGAGTATCAGTGGCTTCCATGCGCAAGACCACTGGTAGGTAACTCCAAACTTGATTTGAAATTCAACTTTTTGATGCATTTATTGTGCTTTAAAGTTTAAACTTTGGCGGCATCACTATATAGCGATGCCCATTTTGCAATTAGTGATGCCCAAATGAATTATAGCAACACATATGTATATGGCGACGCTATTCATGATTCAAGATTAGGGTTTCTAATTTTAGATTGTGATGCATGCTTATATAATGATGCACTTGTTGATTTAGAAATTAGGGTTAGGGTTTTCCAAATATTAAATCGCGATGCCAGTGTATTTGGAAATTCACTTTGCGATTTGCAAGTTGAAATTCCTTCGGGCGTCGCAATTTGAAATTTAAATATAGCGACACTATTATGATTTTTGAGCTGAAAATTTCAAATTGAGTCAAATTTCCTTGATTTCCTAACGTCGTGCACTTCGTGGGTGCAGGAGGTCATCAAACCATTGATGTCACACAAGCATAGGCCCACCCAATTGGAGAGATTGTGTGATTTTTCAGACTTACACCAGGAGCACCTAGGAGAGATCGGCCTCTGGTATGTTGCATATGCACCCATCATTCAAACACATTTAGCTATGATGACTGCTCTGTGCGAGAGATGGCACAATGAAAATTCATTGTTCCACCTTTCGACAGGTGAGGTGATGGTGACCTTGGAGGATGTATGGCATATTCTACATTTACCAATACATGGCAATCACATGATCTATGATGTTGATGTTGGATTGGATGCCTATCATGAGGTGATGGAGCTTGAGGACATCGCCTTGGTGACATCACAGATTGACCTCGAGATGTATAGAGGTCACGTGCCCACTTTTAGATTAATCATTATAGCCATTATTTCAAGTTTGGTGGCTCCTAACGCAGAGCAGAGGGTTCAGCCCAAGATGGGGCTTGGTGTGGCACCAGATGCTCCACAGGAGGAAACTTTTTGCATGGAGGTCTATGATATTGACCTCACTATATCATGACATACATGACTTCATTTACTGTGATGGGAGAGCCATTGGTGCAAGGGTGACTCAACTTTATATTTGGGTGTGGGAGCATATCATTGTGCTCCAACTGATTGTGCAGATGGTAGATGTGGAGATGATTCTGTGATCTGAAGATATAGAGGTGTGATTACATTGAGGCACATTAGACAGATTGGGCTCCCGTACTGGTGATAGGTTATTGATGATATGACAGTTTTCGGATGGTGTCCTTGGCTACAAATGCCACCATGGTATGATGATGTGTAGCAACTGTACTTTGCCAAGAAAACCTAATATATGTAGGGTCGTGAGCATACCATCATTGAGTGACATCTACCAAATAGAGCGGTGCAGCAGTTTGGAGAGGTTCAAGATAGGCCAGATGATGTGTATAGGGCTATTTTTTCTAGGTCGGCTTGAGAGGTTCCGACATGGGGATTAACCATTCCAACTCTTGAGGCAGTCAAGAGTTTCAGATAGTTAGTGGCTCGGACTTGGGCCTATGATCAGGGTCAGGAAGTAGAATAGGTTATGCCTACTTATGATGCTTGGTTCGCACCTCTGTGACATTTGATAGATCCAACGGGTGTTCCTCCATGAGGGAGAACCAAAGGCAGGGGGCCAGAGGTAGAGGATAGGGATAGGGCAACCAGGATGGCTAGGATGGACAGTTTTTGAGGGCTCCACTTATTAGATAGAAGCCTCCTCAACAGCCTCTAGTTTAGTAGCAAGCAACGCCTCCACCACCACCAGATGCCAAAGATGCATAGTTACAACAATTGTAGTAGTAGGTGCAGATTTTGACTAGTGAGCAGGATCAGGCGTGCTAGCAGATTTTGACTATTACTATTGAGTGGGACTAGGCATGGCAGAAGATTGAGGGCATCGCGGTTAAGAGAGATTAGGCATTACAATGGGTATAGGTCGTGACCGCAGAGAGGGATCAGGAGGTTGCTCGGCGCCAACAGATAGAGGCTTCAATGGTGGCCACAAATGGCAGGATTGTTTCAGTGAGATTATACAAAGAGGCCATGACAAAGGACGCATATTATAGGCACCATTACCACCGAGATGTACAGTAGGCACTTAGACAGCCTGATTTTTCATAGCATAGTGATGCATGGCCGAGAGCTAAGGATCGGCCTGAGAGGCAGGCTAGAGAGGGTAGCAACCATCAAGGCTTGCTTTTATGTATAGACACTTTTTTTTATTTT
>VDFB02068152.1:0-58549 GCA_007258455.2 Sequoia sempervirens | reverse complement strand
TTTTTAACAAATTTGGGACATGCCCTTATTTTTTGCTATAGTTGGTGATACCTTGGCATCTCCCTACTCTTGCAACTTTTAAACCAAAATGAAAATGTGGAAGGCTTTCATGACTATTAGAGCTTGCCACCCCCAAAGCCTTCCTCTAATTCGAAAAACAAAAAACATTATGTTTTTGGCTGCACTGGATGGTAAAGGAAAGTTTTTTCTTGTATTTGGCTTGAAATAAGAAAAAGTACTGTTTTTCCCTATTTTTATAATTTTTCAAGTGATTTTTATTTCCTGAGTTTTCCGCAATTAAATCCTTAGAATTGAATTGCAATTATACTTTTGGTTTCCTGTGTAAATTCCAATTGTGAGTAACACTTGTATGGCTGCAGCAGCATCATGGACCTATTTGAGATATAAGCACAGGATCCAATATACAGTTTGTGATGCTGGACCAAGTGATACATGCTACCATCTACCATAGTTCATTTATCCTTCTTGTAATTTTTATTTTTGATGCTATGGGTTGTGATCAAAAATTTTGTAGACCAAAATACTTAAGAATATTTATATGTTTTCAACTCAATTCTGCTTTTTTACTCACCTGTTCAATACATACTTGTGAATGTGGTCAATGCAGATTCTAATTGATTAGCCTTTTGTTTTTAAACTTGATTTAGAGAAGAGTACATAGAAGAATCTTTAATTCCTTAATTTTTTTATATTTCATGATGTTTTCAATTTGCACCGTTGTGCACCCTTTAATAAATAAACCTTAAAGACACAATAACATCATCAAATAGAAACTATTTTGATCCCATACACAAACATACATCGATCACAAAAGTATAAATGCAAATTTTAGCTGAAGGAAATAACCGTAGTAAGAAAATTAGATATATAAATGTTGTCAAATGTATACAATACTCATGAAATATGAAATCCATGGCATCAAAAGTTCCAAACATATATCAAAACAAAAGCTACAAGTCTATGGCTTAGAGGAGCCTGCATCGCTCAACATTAGCCCTCCTCTGTAGGCGTCTAAGATAGGTCCTGGATGATGATTTAGCCATCATCTCTGCCTGCATCTCAGACTCAGTGGCACCCAAACTAGCATCCAAAGTGTCTCTTCATGCTCTATCCTCCTCTGCCATGGCTACTACCTTTGCCTCTCGATCCACCTGGTCAACCCAATCAAGGTCCTCATCGCTAAAGATAGGATCCTCAGCCTTAGTGATCCAATTTGATTGTGAATCAACCTCCTCTAACATGATGGGTGACAAGTTAGTGCCCAATATTTGTCTATGGCGAAGGCAAAGGTTGTAATGAACATAAACCGGATCATTCAACCTCTGCATCAACAATCTATTGCGCTTCTTGGAGTGTATGTGCTCACAACCTAAGGCACTGCATGGTTGGCTCAACACTCGAACCACAAATCCTCAAAAGATTTGGTACTTTAGCACCAAATCTCTCCCACCATGCATCTGAGATGAGAAAAAGAAAAAAATCAATCTCATTGTCCAACTTTAAGTTTCAATATTTAATAATAATATAAAAAAATCGAAAATTGTTAATTTTTAAACTACTATTATGCCCTTAATAAATTTTTACTTGGCTGCAATGTCGATCGAGTAGGCTTTGCATATGTCTCTTGCAAAGAGATCTCCTTGTGCAAGTCTGAAAATCTCAATCTCGGTGACAACTTGTGTGGTGCAACACGAGAATTAGACACCCACTCGATGATTGTGTAGAGCCCACTCAAAACCTACTAATTTGCCTTGAATTCAGGGCGAAATTGGAATGTCGGATTGAGAAAATATGCTGCTGCATGTAAGGGCTTGTGAAGCTGGAGGTACCATCATCTAGCAATGATCTGCCAAATAGGGCAATACTTATCCTAATATCCCCCATAAATGGATCTAATGGCCTCCTTGGCCCTATTAATGCCCTCATATATGTAGCCCATCGTGGCTTCTCCCCATCAACGATTCGTAATAGAACCACTAAAGGCTCTGTGAACTACAGTTATTATGAAACATTGGCATAAGAGTCAACAAAATAAGCAAATAAAATAAAAATAAGAATGAAAATATAATTTAGAATTAGTAAACTAATTAGTAATTACATTTACCTTGACGATCTTCGTAGTAGGTACCCAAAAGCCTTGCTCATCAAAAATCCAATTTGACACTTCTTCCCCTACATTTGTCTTAGCATATGATGAGGAAGTCCACTCCTCACTAACATACATTCGCCTTAAAGCTCCCTTTGACTGCAACAAGGATTGTAGTGTGATGAAATTGGTAGTAAAGTGGGTTATCCCAAAGCGAGCCAACTCCTATCCTGTGTATTGGCTCATAAGGTTGAGGACCCATGTGTGATTATATATGAATTTACAAATATTCTTTGCGGTCTCGACACATGCTTTGATGCATGCAATCTTGCCAAGATCCTCCAATATGAGGTCAATACAATGAGCAGCACAAGGTGTCCAAAACAATGATGGGTTCCTATCCATCAGTAGCCTACTTGTAACAACATAATTTGTTGCATTATCCGTGACTACTTGCACCACATTCTCCTCCCCTATACAACCAAGGCACCCTCCAAAGCCTCACGAAGGAATTCAACATTTTTGCTGTTCTCAGATGCATCAATAGATTTGATGAATATGGTGCCACCTGAAAAAGAAACAAAATCAATGATTCAATAAAGTTATAAAACATAAATTAAAAATGTTGATTGTTAATCACTAAATCAATGCATTTTAGGAAGTAAAATATTTACCTAAGGAAGAATCAAGAAAATTGAGCAATGTTTTGTTTCTTCTATCGGTCCAACCATCGGTCATGATGGTGCAACCCTTCTTCCTCCAAATGTGTCACTGCTCCTCTATTGTGGCTTTCGTATCAGCCACCTTCTGGGACAAAATGGGGCCCTTTATCTCCTCATCATTAGGGGCTTTGAACCCCACCCTACAAACAGTAATTGCATCAACCATATTTTGCCAATAAGTGGACCTAACACAAATAAATTAAATAAAATAAGTATTGTAAAATGTATAATTTCAATTTGAATTCAACATAGCTCTAAAAATAAAAATTCAGGAGACAAAAAATCAACTATCAAGCTATATATTTTAAAACAAAACAAAAAGAAGAATTACATGGCTGCATGGAATGAATGTCACAATAGAACCAAATGTCTCCAATTGCATTGTGTTTATCTTTGTTCCAACCCATGCTCTCAAGTGACGGTTGGAAACCCGAAGTAGTGCGTGGAAAAATATATGAATCCAACCTAGATCCATGAACTCTAGGCCCAATGCTAACATTGCCACTACCACTGGCACTAGCACTACCAATAGCCGAAGGTGGAGGAATTGGAGGCATGAAAGAAGAATCTCCAACTCCACCCATGGTTGCCATCTCCCCTCTTTGCCTCTTTTTTAATTATTTTTGCTGCTTAAAAGTTTCCAATTGCACTTGCACTTCTTGCATAACCTCAGGAGGGACTTTTGGGCATGGATTAGCATCACAACCTTGTATATGTGCAAGGTGGTATTTCAATCTATTAATGCCTCCACCATGCATAGTTGTTTTGCAATGAAAACATGTTACCTCTCTTTTTTTTCTTGTCTAGGGGTAATAAGGGTGTGTTTCCAACAAGGGTCCTTTCTAGTTTGAGACATTGTGAATGTGATAGAGAAAATTTATAGATATAAACAATGCTGCAATAACACATAAATTAAAAGAAAATAACATTCAAAGTTTATAATTAAACTAATATTAAAAAACCTAGGTTTTGCAACTATAAAACTACTTTTTTTACAAGAACACCTAGGGTTTGTTCAACAAAAATCTTAAACACACCTAGGGTTTGTAATTTGTTCTTTGTTTCACTAAAACAAAATAGAAAAAGAAAGAAGAAATAAAGAAAAGAAATGAAGTCTAGGTTTAAAAAAAAAAAAAAAGCTTCAAAATTAAACACACCTCTCAAATCTTCTTTGAAATCAATGGAAATCTCTTTCCAATCCAATGTACACTCCTCTGGATGCACCAAGATCACCTACGAACCTACTCAAATGTGATTCAACAACAGATTTTTGCTCAATCTCCTTGCTGGTTTTGCTTCAATGCAAATATATTTTGGCGCTAATCTCTCTTTTTTCTCTCTTCCTTGGCTTGAAAATGAAATGAAGTGTCTTTTGGAGTCAAGGAGGCAAATATAAAACCAAAAAGTAAAATTTAAAAGACTTGCAAGTGCTTTTTTTTTATATTTTTGAGTTTTGCTGCTGCTGCCGAGTTTGAGGGTCGGGACTTGCCCAGACTAGGCAAGTCTGGCGAGTCTAGCAAGTACTCGGCTCTTGAGTCTGCCAGACTCGTTTAGCTTGGACCGGCTTGCGATTGTCCGAGTCTAGGCAAGTTTTGGCGATTCCTGTAACACTAGTATATATACATCTACAATTCCCACACTTTACATGCACTATTTTAGTCATACAAGAAGGAATTTCTCAAAATTGTTGAGACCAAATATGCATCATATTTCATTTTCTTGGAGAGAATGATTGAGTTGTAAGAGGTCTTGCAAGTAATGATTGTAACACTAGACTAGAATTAGTGAGCCAAGTCCAAGATAGAGTAGGGGATAAGGATGAAGAACTAAACTTTTGGGGTTTATGCTAAATACATTACCTTCATTATATCCCCAATTTTCATAGTGATTACATATGGAGACCTTGATACTTAAAGCATTGGGTAGGTTTACGAGTACTTAGGTAACATGGTTGGTCAAATGAAGGCTGCCATACAAAAGAGATATGCTGTCATAGCCCCATCCCATGACTTAAGTAAATGACACAACAAAAGTGATACAAGTCTCTTAAGGAAATGATTAAAGATCACGGCTAGTTAATATCTGTATGAAGATCGATTGTAAAATCATTCAGTTCGTAACTGAGGCTGATATAACAATTATGCAAATAGATGACATGGTTGAGCTTTACAAAGAAGGATTAAGGAAGCAATCTTAAAACAAGTATAACTCCTGATAGCAGTGATAGACTTAAATTAATAAAAGAATCCAAGTTAAAAATAATAATCGGTTGTTATTAGAGATAAATAATTGTTCAAGAGAAAGGGCCGACTCATTAAGGGAGCGCTGAAATTAGTTAAGCTGGCTGTCTGTTTAATGATTAATAATATCTCATATGAAGGGTCGTCTCCTTTTAAGTAAATTGCCTCTCCTAAAAGTCATATCTCTTCTACATTGAGGCGTGGGGGTAATTAAATGGGATTGTGATGTGGAAAGAAAGGATAAATTGAAGCTGAGCATTAATATATCAAATCAAGAAGATCAAGCTGCTCCTTGGGAGCAATTGGTCATCCTACAGGCTGTATATTCATGAGAATAAATCAGACATCCAGCCATTTATAAATTCGCATGAATTAAAGGGTATTCAAAGCAGAGACAGCGAACAAGTTTGGTACCAACATATTCGACCTGCATATGCATGTGATTAATTGAAGAATTCAGAAACAGCAATCTACTATATGGTGTCAGATCTGCAACCTTAAACAAGTACATTTGCAGACTGTATATATATATGAGAACTTATAGAAGATACCTATGTCATGTCCCCGATTTTGTGACGTTTAGAAACATAATTAAAATAATTAATCTTGTGATATCGCATAATTGTAATTGTCCAAGACAATATTACAATTATAAAATCATCATAAATGTTATTATGATATATAATAAACATTAAAGTATACAAAATGAATATAAAATAATATTATAATTATTGAACAATTATGATTATTATAGAATACAAATAATGCTAATAATGAATATATAAAATTATATATATGTGTATACATCTTATATTTGATATTTGAATGTATATATTGAATATTACATATTACATTAATATATATAGATATAATAATAATAGATTAAATAAATATTCAAGGCTAATACAAATGTTCGAATCTTATAGTTAAAATAATAACTAAACCAATTAATGGTGCGACCCTTCCCGAGTAGTCGCACCCTTTGGGAAAGCTATCGAATACTTAAGGGATAGCGTTTTATTTACTCGGATCATCAGACAGAGTATGGGTATTTTTGGTAGAGGGGGAATAATATTGGCCTCGATTTATAAAGGACCCATATAATATACTGTCGGGACTCAAGCAGGCGTTAGGGTGGTTGTGGGATATTCTTCATCACGACACCATATATACTTATAATGGTTGATATTGGTGAAGCAATACCGAGCGACTTGAGCTGGGCAATCTTTAGTCGCTACAGGAGCCTGGTTGTTGAGTGCGTAACCTCATCAGAAGAAGTCGTGAGCTTCAGACAGTGTCAGAACCCTGGTGGTTCTCAAATTGAAACCCTAATTGTTTTTGTAATGTTTTTGCAAATTTTCGGTTTTTTTGTGTTTTTGAGGTTTTTTCAGGCAAAATGGAAAATTGCGATTTTTCTAGAAATGCTAAATAAATTCATAAAAATTCAAACAAGCCTAGAAATATGTGGGAAATGCTCAGAATGCAAGGCGTTTCATTTATTTCAATTCTCCTGAGCTTTGCAATACATAAAATCTGAACAAGAACTAAATACAATAAATTTTATTGAAAACCTGGATGGCTACCATGTACGGAGTAATGGTACGCCGTGAATTAATAAAGGATCTTCCACCAATCTCAATGCAAAGATTCCAAGTAAAACCAAGTTTTTCCTAATGTAGAATCACCAGAAATGATGATGAAGCTACGCTTCTCAAAAGATAGGTAAGTACTTAATCTAAAAGCATGTGGCGACGTACCACAAGTGTTAAATAAGGAAAGGTACTACTCCTTGGGATTTTAAAGCGAATACCCATAACCGATCAGCTTTCAAGTCGCCTCTCATTCTCCCTGGCCGGGATGATCTCCAAAACCTCTCTAGATGGATGAATAAGAATAATCAGGATCTCTCGTGTGAAATCACCGAAAGTAAGCTTCACCGGTATTTCACAACCTTAGTCTCCATTTAATCTCCTAAGAGTTTTCTGCCTTCAGAATGATCGCTTGCCGAAACCCTAGGGTTTGCAAACCCAAAGCTCGATGCAAGAAGACAAAATTGAATAATAAACAAAGATCGCTCGATTTTGCCTCGAGAAGGTATATATATTGCCTTTAAGAAAATCTCGGTCTAATCTTCATTTTAATAAATCCTCATTTAAATTAATGGATTTAATTTGCACTTTGACTTAGAGGAATAATTAATTATCAAGGTCTAATTTTAATGAGCATAAAATACTCATTAAGTCACATTTAATAATTTATTATAAAGTATAATAAATACTTTTAATTAAGCCAAATAATTAAATATTTAAATATTTCAATAAAGTGACTTTATTATAAAGTCAAAATATTAAATATTTAATAATCCATTAAATACTCCTTATTTCTCCGTCTGAACAACCAACCTACTTAACCGGCCGCATTCCCGAGTCAATGGTCAACCGTGCCTCGACCGAAATAGCAGTTTTCCACCGACTCTAACTTCTAAAAATAGAAAGCTCTCGGTAAAACGCCATCGGAAGATTCCCCGCGAAGGCCCAACCCGATACAACCGCAACCGGAGCTACTAAACACCGAAAGTTAACGGCTCCAAATGATCCCTTCCGCGACACTTCGCTTTCACGAGGATCGAATGATAGGCTATCCCTGGCCACTGTAAAATTGCGGCTGACTAGGATGGGGACATCACAGTCCGCCCTCCCTGAAATTGCTTGTCCTCAAGCAATCTCAACTCTGGATGCTGTAAGATCTCCTCTGACTCCCATGTAGCATCCTCAACTGGCAAATCTCTCCACTTGACCAGATATTCCCTGATCACACGCCTCCGTAGGTGTCTCTCTCTCATCTCGAGGATAGTCTCAAGTACTAGTATCAATTTCCCTTCATCATCAAGGGGTGGCAAAATTGGAGAAGGTATAACATGCTGACCCAATGCCTTTTTCAGGCGAGAAACGTGAAATACATTATGGACCTTGCTATCAGCTGGCAAGTCCAACTCATAAGCAACCTCGCCCACTCGTCTGACAACACGAAATGGACCATAGTAGCGAGGTTTTAGTTTCTCTGCCCCACTCTTCCGCAGAGTAGACTGACGATACGGCCGCAACATGAGGTACACCATATCACCCACCTCAAAAGTACGCTCAACCCTCTTCTGATCAGCATACTGCTTCTGCTGATTCTGTGCCCGCTGGATATTGTCTCGAAGAGACCTCAATATGTCCTCACGACTCGCATCATATCCCCGCGACTCTGCGACTTCGCTATCGCCAATATCAAATCCGTATATTGGGCCATACCCGCATAAAGCCATAAAGGAGGTCATCAGACGCCATATGGTGAGCGAGTTATAACAACACCGCATAAGTAGATCCATCTCACTCCAAGCTCTCACACCAAATGGGGACCATTACGCAAATAACCCTCCACCCACTTATTGACAATCTCTGTCTGTCCATCTGTCTGCGGATGGTAGCTGGTACTCGGCGTCAGTTCGGTTCCGCACAGCCTGAACAACTCCTGCCAAAAGTTGCTCATGAACCGACTGTCTCTATCGCTGACTATTGTCCGAGGCAATCCATGCAGCCGGAATACCTCTCTGAAAAACAACTCTGCAGTCTGCGATGCTGTGAAAGTAGTAGTAATCGGGAAAAAGTGTGCATATTTAGTCAACCGATCCACCACTACGTAGATGCAATCTTTACCCTGGGCTTTCGGCAAACCCGTGATAAAGTCCATAGATAAACACTCCCACTTCCTATCAGGTATCGGAAGTGGCTGGAGCAATCCAGCAGGATAAGTGTGCTCCTGCTTGTTCTGTTGGCACACAGAACACTCACGGACATATTGCAACACATCAGTTTTCAGCCCTTTCCAAGTAAACCGTTCCCGAACCATTTTGTAAGTCTTATAGTATCCAGGATGGCCCGCCATAGGAAGGTCGTGAAAGGCTCTCAAAATTGTAGTCTGTACCTCAGAGTCAGGAACCAAAAGAATCCGCCCCTTGTAAATGATCAAGTCATCTACAATAGTGTACCTGTCATCCTGCTCTGTCCTGTCAACGATGCTAGAAGCCCATGGGTTCTTAGCATACTCAGCAATAATCCGATGCCTCCAATCCTCTGTGATCTGTGCTAAGGCATTCAACTGGGGTCTGCGAGACAAGGCGTCAGCTACAACATTCTGCTTTACCTTAATGAAAGTGATATCAAAGTCATATGACTGCAGTTTACTGACCCATTTTTGCTGCCTCTCATTCAAGTCTCGCTGTCCTAGGAAATGTTTCAGGCTGTTATGATCTGTGCGTACACTGAATTTGCTGCCTACCAGGTACTGCCTCAACTTAGCCAATGCATGCATAATGGCTAACATCTCCTTATCATAGATACTGTAAAATCTCTCAGGACCCCTGAGTTTCCTGCTCTCAAATGCAATCGGGTGTCGCTCCTGCATCAATACGGCACCAATGCCCTCTCCTGAAGCATCATTGCATCAAATCACCACTGTGAAGTCGTGCAATTAACACCGATATGAAGCCTATGATCACCTTAAACTCACAAAGCACTCATTGCGGGTGACTAAAGAAAGCCCTTCAAGTCAAAGCATAAGTACATGGACGTGAGAACCCGCTAACAAATCTCCTGTAGAATGCACACAACCCAATGAAACCTCTGAGCTGCGTAAGGTTCTCGTGTAATCGCCAAATAATAATAGCCTTGACCTTTCGTGGTCCATATCACCTTTGCACCGGCGATGCCCTGCATATAACAACTCCTCCATACCGAGCTCGCACTTGGATTCCTTAGCATAGAAAGACTCGTCTGCTAAGATACCCAAGACTGTATCCAAATGAGCCAGATGCTCATCCCATGACCTGCTATAAACCAAAATGTCGTTGAAGAAGACTAACACAAATCTCTCCTCAATCGGTTAATCAAAACTCGCTCATAGTTGCCTCGAAGGTGGTGGTGTGCAGCCGTTTAAACCCCGGCGCGGCACCCAAGAACTCGAAGTGACCGCAATGACACCGGAAAGCGGCTTTCTCAATGTCCTGCTCCCTCATCTGTATCTGATGGTACCCTGATCTCAAATCAATCTTCGTAAAGAAGACTGCACCATGCAACTCATCTATCAGCTCATCAATACGCGGAATAGGGTACCTGTTCTTGATTGTTCTTTTGTTGAGCTGCCTGTAATCGATGCACATCCGAAGTGATCCGTCCTTCTTCACCAATACAACCGATGAAGCAAAAGGGGACTTGCTAGGTCTGATATGACCCATAGCTAACAACTCATTAATGGTCTTCTCTATCTCATCCTTGAGTCGTTTCGGATGTCGATAGGGAGTGATCATCACGGGCTTTGCGCCCTCCTCTAACTCAATAATATGCTCCGTACCTCTGTCTGGAGGTCTACCAGGTGGGATGTCACTAAACACTCTGGAGTGTTTAGTCCTCAAAATCTGAATGTCAGGGTGGTACTCACCCTTCTGCGGCTCCTGCTGGGCTGGCATCAACATGCACTCTGCTGCCCAGTCAACCATATCATGACGAATGAGCCTCTCCATCCGTCTGAATGAAACCATCCTAAGATTACTGTCTCTGATAGCCTTGATGACATGTGGTCTCCCGTCAACCTTGAATTTCATCTCCATATCACGTAGGTTGAGTGTGAACTCACCCAGATCATGTAACCATGCCATCCCTAATACCACATCTGTATCTCCCATATTAACAACGTAGAATTCAATCTTGAATTCATAGTTGTTCAGTCTCATCGGAAGATCAGTAATCTTTCGGTCACACCTGAGAGTATATCCGTCAGCCACCTTGACTCGAATACCCTCGAAGGCCTCTGTCTGGATGCCACGCCTCTCCACTAAACGTGCATCAATAAAATTGTGTGTAGCACCAGTATCCAACAAGGTAATCACCTTCTGACCTGCTAAGAGCCCACGAAGTCGAAATGATCCATCTCTCTGAAGGCTAGTCAAATGGGCTTCCTGTAGCTTCCTTCCACCTTCATGTTCAACCTCATTTTCGGACCTCTCATCATTTGAATGCTCGGAATCAGCTTGCTGGTCTGACAAATCAGATTGCTCTTCGCCCTCGTAAAACCACTCCATTTGATTATTTTTGACCTTCGGACGAAGTGGGCATATATGTTTTTCATCATAGGGTGCCTTGCACCAAAAACATAACTTTTTCTTACGCAATTCATTCAACGTTTCCCTGTCAAATGGTGGTGCATTCTGTCTCTTAGGATCCGGTTGATCCTTTCTTCTGTCAAAAGGCCTATTCCTGTCATTGTTTCTATCAAAAGGCCTGTTGGGTCTCGTGTATGGTGTTGACCCTGAATTGAATTTGCTGCGAGGTGCTGCAAGCTCCATGCTTCGCGCCTTCCGCATGGCCTCCTGAAGTGTAGTTGGGTCAAAAGCCTTAACCCAACCTCTCATGGGTTCTGTCAAACCCTCAACGAAAAGTATGATAAGTCTCCGCTCTGAAATTCCCGTGACCATGACTGCCCCTCTCTGAAACTCACCAATGTATGAGTCCAAACTGCCTGTCTGTCTGAGCTGAGCCAACTCTCTGAAATACAGTTCCGGATCCTTCTTATCAAATCTCTCTATCAGTCTGCTGGTGAACTCCTGATAGGTATTGACCGCATGATGGCCTAGCGTATACATGCCATGGTGCCACCAATCATGTGCTACTCTGTCAAGATGTAAAGTAGCAAATTTAATTGCCTCATCCTCCTGCATAGGCCTAAGTGACAAGTAATTGTCCAGTTTCTGCACCCAAGACCTCGCTGATGTCTTTTCAGATCCATCAAAATATGGCAATGTAATCTTACTCACTGCATACTGCAAATCCCTATTCACCTGTGGCTGCTGCTGTTGATGTTGTGGGGGTCTGCGGTCAAATCTACCTCCTCCTCTGGGTTTATAGACATCTATAAACTCGCGGAATGCGCCGGATCCTCAAAGCGCCAGTGACATGTGTACTCACCATGAAATCTCGTAATTGGCCCCGCTAATCGACATGCCATTTGGTAATAAACTCCCGGATGTCAGACTCGATGCTCGCTCGAGTCCGGAGGTGAGTCTCTTCTAGGTAAGAAAGTAGGCTCGCCCGCTCACGCTTCCCGGTAGATCGGGTGATGGTATCGCTTCAGTACTCGCGATGCCAATGGCTAATCCACTGCACCCCGCCGCCCGTCTAATCAAATGTAGTGTGGTTGTGTGGGCGATAATCGCCTAATGGTACCCATCACCGGTGACACATCATATCCATCATATTATCGCTCCTGCCTAAACTCCTCATCGCGATATCACCTTCCGCGATGCGCGCCTTTCCCCGATCCCTCAGCGAGTCTTCGAGGAAGTCTCACGCTCGCCATTACTTGCAACACCGCTACTCACTGCCGAATCGATCCGCGGAATACCAAGCACCCCCATTAATCGCCCCGACCTTCCTCGATAGGTGACCTCGTCTTAACTTCGCCTTTGCCTCGTCTCCACTTAATATACCGTATTGTGATCTCTACCATGAAAAAGCAACCAAAAGCACACCGGACACCGTAAAGCACAGGATGGCAGGATAACTGTGCTCTGATACCACTGTCAACCCTGGTGGTTCTCAAATTGAAACCCTAATTGTTTTTGTAATGTTTTTGCAAATTTTCGGTTTTTTTGTGTTTTTGAGGTTTTTTCAGGCAAAATGGAAAATTGCGATTTTTCTAGAAATGCTAAATAAATTCATAAAAATTCAAACAAGCCTAGAAATATGTGGGAAATGCTCAGAATGCAAGGCGTTTCATTTATTTCAATTCTCCTGAGCTTTGCAATACATAAAATCTGAACAAGAACTAAATACAATAAATTTTATTGAAAACCTGGATGGCGGCTGCTGTAGCTGATAATGGTACGGCCATAAATTAATAAAGGATCTTCCAGCTCGAATCTCAATGCAAAGATTCCAGTAAACCAAGCGCCCCAATGTAGAATCACCAGAAACAGATGATGAAGGCGTTTCCTCAAAAGATAGGTAAGTACGGCCTGAAAAGTACAGAAGTACGGCCTGCTGCAGCAATAAGGAAAAAGGTACGGCCTCCTTGGGATTTGTGCCAGAACAATGATAACTGATCTCTGCTCAAGTCGTCTCTGTCTGCTGATGATTATCTCTGAAAACCTCTGCCTAGATGGATGAATAAGCACAATCTGTGATCTCTGTGTGAAATCACCGAGTGCAAGCTTCAGCTGGTATTTCACAACCTCAGTCTGCCTAATCTCTGAAGAGTTTTCGTTCTCCAGAAATGATCGTCTGCCAGAAACCCTAGGGTTTGCAAACTCCAAAGCTCAGATGCAAGAAGACAAAATTGAATAATAAACAGATCGTTCGATTTTGCCTTGAGAAGGTATATATTGCCTTGAAGAAAATTCGACCCAATCTTCATTTTAATAAATCATTTAAATTAATGATTTAATTTGCACTTTTGACTTAGGAGGAATAATTAATTATTGGCGTCCACTTTTAATGAGTATAAAATACTCATTAAGTCACCTTTTAATAATTTATTATAAAGTATAATAAATACTTTATAATTGAGCCAAATAATTAAATATTTAAATATTTCAATAAAGTGACTTTATTATAAAGTCAAAATATTAAATATTTAATAATCCATTAAATACTCCTTATTTCTCCGTCTAAACAACCAACTGCTGAACTGGGTCGATTCTGAGCTGAATGGCTGAACCAGGTGCCCTGCCCGAAATAGCAGCTTCCGCCTGACCTAACTTTCTAAAAATAGAAAGTTTCCTGAAAACGCTCACTGGAAGATTCTGCGAAGGCCCAACCTGATACAACTGCAAACTGGAGCTACCAAACACTGATCAACGGCTGCAAATGATCCTCTGCACACTCCTGTCAGCCTACGAGGATCGAAATGATAGGCTAACCCTGTCACCAGCTGTGCTGACTAGGATGGGGACATGACAGACAGTGTAATATCATACTCAAATCTGGACGTGGATGGTCCCTGGTCACCTACGTGCAGTTTTTGAAGGTAACTCCTACACATATGAGGGTCGCTTGAAGTCTTGAGTGCCAGACGTGATGGTCAACCAAGGTATAGGATTAAGAATTGTATAATGCTCGCACAAGTTTAAAAAGTCCGCCACTCATCAAGTATGAGTACCATTACCGTATGGAATAATATAATAATATGTGGAAAGATTTAGCTATATATCAGTGACGCTTATAAATATACTTAATATCTAATGATTTGTGAAATATATTATGATGCATAGGTATATTGAATTAAATGAAAAGCTAACAAATAATAGATGTGAATCTAGATATATAAATATTGTGAGCCTTATATACATAATAGGGGATTAACAAATATAACATATACAGATAGGTATTACTCACAACTATCCAATAATAATGTTTGCAACAATTATTGAGCCTTATAGGTAATAATGGCTAAGCAATGATGGCTATTCACTCACTATAGCAACCAATGATAGAATAGAATTTCACCTATTGATTAATGTCCCCCATAGAAGAATCATTCATAGAAGTGATAAGAATAAAGGAATAATTCCCTGACGTGAACAAAATATTTATACCATTTCTGGATCTATTAGTTTTTATCATTGAACTTATTGATCTCTAAACATTCCAATGTCTCTTTGAGCAATACTTTGGTTGCAAGATTCGGGTTCAAATGTTTCCATCAAAAGGGGGACATTACAAGTGGTATCAGAGCAACTTTCCTGCCACCCTGTGAAAATAGCGTTTGCAGACTTACCAAAGGCAAAGGTATACTCTATGAACATATGGAAACACATTCCAATTTATGCAAATCAGGTATGACCAGTAACCGCTAAATGTAATCACTTGTTGATATTCGCTATTTTTATCATAGCTACCATATGTAAGTGTAAAATAAGTATCCAGATATATATATGTGTATAAATAAATATGTTATTTTGAATTGGACAACTAATGAGATCAAGATGATCCATTCCATCATAAGAATTGTGTGTAGTAACCCCATAAAACAACCATGGAAGGCAAGAGGAATTTGCAGGTAAGTATAAAAGAAAATACATCATGAATTTAGATATTAATTTTTAGTAAATAGATCTTGTAATTAAATGATAATGCGGTAGAATAAGAATTCATATATAATGATATTTATTCTAGTTGATGTCACTCATTTCTGTTGATGTCATGTTGAAATAATAGAGTTATACGTGCTACTATTTCTTCTTAATACCTTATATAATTACTAATATGTTTTGAATATCTAACTATATTATTATGATATATTCTATCATAATGTCTCTCACATGAAGTGTATTTCATATTTTCATCAAATTTTTGTATCATCAAACAAGCATGTAGAAAGTGAAGGGAAGGAAATCTTGGGTTGAGTAGATACTAGTTCTCCACTAGGTATGCCACTCCCCGGATCGGATGACTGAGAGTCATGCCATCGGGAGCCAAGGGGGTGATATCCGCTCTTGGGCTTAGTGTGAGTATCTACGGGCCTCCTATGGATTCCTCTCCTCTAAACTACCACATGTTTGATTTGAAGGATCCTCCAACATAGTTGGGAAATGATGAGAACGGATGAAGAAGAAATATACCTTTTCTCCTGCTACGGGTGCATCCTATCTTAGTCGCGGAAAGACAGCTAATGTGTGAACGGCCCAGATAGGTATGTACAGGAACTACCGAACTTAAGTATTAGGTTTGCACATTTCTTGTTATTGTGATTAAATGTGACAGAGCATAGTATAATTAGAATACAGTGATCACTTTGCACAGTGTATTAATGAAAGTATAAAATGCATGTAATATGGGTAATAAGGAATCAATATCTCATTTTACTTAAAACGTGACTGTAGCTATTTTCGGGTAATCTTAACTGAGGAATAGATTAGAGTTGGCACTATAATATACACTATCAAATTATGGACTTTCTCTTTCAGTCATAAGGGTAGGGAATTGAATATGCATTGAGGAATGCAGAGACTAGGATCCCTTCAAGGTAGGCCACCCTCTGTAGGCGGACTGCGGTCTGTCACTGGGGGCCGAGAGGGTCGTTACAGCGGGCGTTTGTAGGCCGCTCTCGGGCTGAGAAGGTTATCACTAAGGGAATTCTCATGTGTATTCACTTCCTCTTCACCTATGAATGTTTGAGCAAAGGAGCAGTAATTTGGAGTGTTCTACAAATATGTTAATCTACTCAAACAAGTAATAACTGGTATATAAAATTACATGTCTTCCATAATAAAAGGGATAAAGGAATGTTTTAATGTTGCTTCATTACAATTAAATTAATGTTTACTTCGATTACTATTCTTAATTTTTATGGAATATTGAATGTCATAGGTCATTTCTTAAATATCCTAAAGGGTATTGAATTTCGGTGTAGTATGGGATACACCGAATCCACCTTCTCGATTGTCTGACAGCATACTTCATTCAAGTGTATTTGTAATTGATTGTACACCCTATAACTTGTGATTGTATTTGAGTGTATACTCGTCGATTGTGTTTATTTGAGTGTATACTTTATGACTCGTGATTGAATTTGTATTTTGGGTGTATACTCTAACTTTGTATTGATATTTGAGTGCATACTCTATGACTTGTATTTGAATTTGAGATGTATTTGTATTCGAGTGTATACCCTTTGACTTGGTACTTGTATGCTTTGTGACTTTGAATTCAAGTGTATACTTTACATATACTTACCTTGTGACTTCATGCACTCATGTTTTACCAAACTTAGGGTGTTTTTGTTTCTTGGTTAGCATCTTACTTGTTCACTTCATGACTGATGTATATGTGACTACTCCATTCTTAAGTGTATGCTTGTGTCTGCGTAATTCATGCCTGTATGAAATTGTTTGTATCTGTTGAGTGCATCTATATTGCTTCCTGCCTTATGAGTATTTATGCATTGCATACCTTGATTGAGTTTATGTGCTCTACGTATAATTACATGATTTATATGCCTGGTGCGTAATTTATTGCTTGTTGCTTCTATGTGAATTTGTCTCATATTGAGTGTCTTACTCCATGTATTTATAAGTGTATTTCGTGTATTTGTATACTACATGTGTAATCTGTGATGTGCTCTATACAAGAAATGTATTCATGTGCTCTATGCTTTGTATCTTGTATGCATATTTGACATGACTGCTTTGTGGATGACGTTCTAATGTGTCTTTCATGACTAGTGTGTTTTCAACATGTCTACTTTCTACTTGCGATTGACAAGCATACCTCATGCTTGATACATTCAAGAGTATACTTCATGCTTTATGTATTCAAATGTATGTTGATGTATGCTCCATCCATACTTGTACTTCATGCTTTACTGCTTTCGTATGTTCAAATGTATGATTCATATCTTAATAAGTGCGCCTCATGTCTTACATACTTGCTTTATGCCTGTTGTGCTTTAGCATGTTTTCAACATGTGAATATTTCTATTATGAATGTTCTATTTCTTGAGTGTATACTTTGATTCAACCTGTATACTTTTTCGACTGTATTTGCATTCCTCGAGTGAATTAACATGCCTTACGTGTATGTATCATATTTTGCGAGTGATTATGTGTCTATTGTATAGACTAGGTGCCTTTCAAATGTTTCTCTTCCTTTGTATGCTACTGGCTTCATTACTGTTATGATTGTGACTTACAATATCTTATGTGCATACCTTGTGACTGTTTCATGTATGATAATTTGTTCCATGTATGATATGTTTCCATCATGAGTGCTTATTGCAAGTCGTGAGCTTCAGACAGTGTAATATCATACTCAAATCTGGACGTGGATGGTCCCTGGTCACCTACGTGCAGTTTTTGAAGGTAACTCCTGCACATATGAGGGTCGCTTGAAGTCTTGGGTGCCAGACGTGATGGTCAACCAAGGTATAGGATTAAGAATTGTATAATGCTCGCACAAGTTTAAAAAGTCCGCCACTCATCAGGTATGAGTACCATTACCGTATGGAATAATATAATAATATGTGGAAAGATTTAGCTATATATCAGTGACGCTTATAAATATACTTAATATCTAATGATTTGTGAAATATATTATGATGCATAGGTATATTCAATTAAATGAAAAGCTAACAAATAATAGATGTGAATCTAGATTCGGGTTCAAATGTTTCCATCAAAAGGGGGACATTACAAGCTGTCATGTCCCCGATTTTGTGACGTTTAGAAACATAATTAAAATAATTAATCTTGTGATATCGCATAATTGTAATTGTCCAAGACAATATTACAATTATAAAATCATCATAAATGTTATTATGATATATAATAAACATTAAAGTATACAAAATGAATATAAAATAATATTATAATTATTGAACAATTATGATTATTATAGAATACAAATAATGCTAATAATGAATATATAAAATTATATATATGTGTATACATCTTATATTTGATATTTGAATGTATATATTGAATATTACATATTACATTAATATATATAAATATAATAATAATAGATTAAATAAATATTCAAGGCTAATATAAATGTTCGAATTTTATAGTTAAAATAATAACTAAACCAATTAATGGTGCGACCCCTCCCGAGTAGTCGCACCCTTTGGGAAAGCTATCGAATACTTAAGGGATAGCGTTTTATTTACTCGGATCATCAGACAGAGTATGGGTATTTTTGGTAGAGGGGGAATAATATTGGCCTCGATTTATAAAGGACCCATATAATATACTGTCGGGACTCAAGCAGGCGTTAGGGTGGTTGTGGGATATTCTTCATCACGACACCATATATACTTATAATGGTTGATATTGGTGAAGCAATACCAAGCGACTTGAGCTGGGCAATCTTCAGTCGCTACAGGAGCCTGGTTGTTGAGTGCGTAACCTCATCAGAAGAAGTCATGAGCTTCAGACAGTGTAATATCATACTCAAATCTGGACGTGGATGGTCCCTGGTCACCTACGTGCAGTTTTTGAAGGTAACTCCTACACATATGAGGGTCGCTTGAAGTCTTGGGTGCCAGACGTGATGGTCAACCAAGGTATAGGATTAAGAATTGTATAATGCTCGCACAAGTTTAAAAAGTCCGCCACTCATCAGGTATGAGTACCATTACCGTATGGAATAATATAATAATATGTGGAAAGATTTAGCTATATATCAGTGACGCTTATAAATATACTTAATATCTAATGATTTGTGAAATATATTATGATGCATAGGTATATTGAATTAAATGAAAAGCTAACAAATAATAGATGTGAATCTAGATATATAAATATTGTGAGCCTTATATACATAATAGGGGATTAACAAATATAACATATACAGATAGGTATTACTCACAACTATCCAATAATGCTCGCACAAGTTTAAAAAGTCCGCCACTCATCAGGTATGAGTACCATTACCGTATGGAATAATATAATAATATGTGGAAAGATTTAGCTATATATCAGTGACGCTTATAAATATACTTAATATCTAATGATTTGTGAAATATATTATGATGCATAGGTATATTGAATTAAATGAAAAGCTAACAAATAATAGATGTGAATCTAGATATATAAATATTGTGAGCCTTATATACATAATAGGGGATTAACAAATATAACATATACAGATAGGTATTACTCACAACTATCCAATAATAATGTTTGCAACAATTATTGAGCCTTATAGGTAATAATGGCTAAGCAATGATGGCTATTCACTCACTATAGCAACCAATGATAGAATAGAATTTCACCTATTGATTAATGTCCCCCATAGAAGAATCATTCATAGAAGTGATAAGAATAAAGGAATAATTCCCTGACGTGAACAAAATATTTATACCATTTCTGGATCTATTAGTTTTTATCATTGAACTTATTGATCTCTAAACATTCCAATGTCTCTTTGAGCAATACTTTGGTTGCAAGATTCGGGTTCAAATGTTTCCATCAAGTCGTGATTGCTACATGTCTGAAATATCTTCTCTATGTCTGAAGTGTATTGGGCATGTGTGTTCTATGCGAATGCGTTGAACATGTATGATTTTTGCCTTGTATAAGTGTATGACTGAAGATGTATGTGATTCGTGTCTTTTGCTTTGGATACTGTGTTTATGTATTTCATGCCTTTTATGTACTATGTGTATATATTAAAGTAAAAGATGTTTGGAATTGTGATTGCTTGAGGACAAGCAATCTTGGGCAGGGTGGACTGTCATGTCCCCGATTTTGTGACGTTTAGAAACATAATTAAAATAATTAATCTTGTGATATCGCATAATTGTAATTGTCCAAGACAATATTACAATTATAAAATCATCATAAATGTTATTATGATATATAATAAACATTAAAGTATACAAAATGAATATAAAATAATATTATAATTATTGAACAATTATGATTATTATAGAATACAAATAATGTTAATAATGAATATATAAAATTATATATATGTGTATACATCTTATATTTGATATTTGAATGTATATATTGAATGTTACATATTACATTAATATATATAGATATAATAATAATAGATTAAATAAATATTCAAAGCTAATATAAATGTTCGAATCTTATAGTTAAAATAATAACTAAACCAATTAATGGTGCGACCCCTCCCGAGTAGTCGCACCCTTTGGGAAAGCTATCGAATACTTAAGGGATAGCGTTTTATTTACTCGGATCATCAGACAGAGTATGGGTATTTTTGGTAGAGGGGGAATAATATTGGCCTCGATTTATAAAGGACCCATATAATATACTGTCGGGACTCAAGCAGGCGTTAGGGTGGTTGTGGGATATTCTTCATCACGACACCATATATACTTATAATGGTTGATATTGGTGAAGCAATACCGAGCGACTTGAGCTGGGAAATCTTTAGTCGCTACAGGAGCCTGGTTGTTGAGTGCGTAACCTCATCAGAAGAAGTTGTGAGCTTCAGACAGTGTAATATCATACTCAAATCTGGACGTGGATTGTGAATCATAATAGTTAAGCTGGCTGTCTGTTTAATGATTAATAATATCTCATATGAAGGGTCGTCTCCTTTTAAGTAAATTGCCTCTCCTAAAAGTCATATCTCTTCTACATTGAGGCGTGGGGGTAATTAAATGGGATTGTGATGTGGAAAGAAAGGATAAATTGAAGCTGAGCATTAATATATCAAATCAAGAAGATCAAGCTGCTCCTTGGGAGCAATTGGTCATCCTACAGGCTGTATATTCATGAGAATAAATCAGACATCCAGCCATTTATAAATTCGCATGAATTAAAGGGTATTCAAAGCAGAGACAGCGAACAAGTTTGGTACCAACATATTCGACCTGCATATGCATGTGATTAATTGAAGAATTCAGAAACAGCAATCTACTATATGGTGTCAGATCTGCAACCTTAAACAAGTACATTTGCAGACTGTATATATATATGAGAACTTATAGAAGATACCTATTTATTCCTATTTCTATATTCCCAAATATCATTAGTGAGTACTAATCCAATAAAGAAGTGCACTAGACTTAAAATTGGCTCTTATAGTATATCATTTTAAACATTTAAATGCAAAGTTATCAGAATTTATAAGGGGACATCACATAGACCACCTTACAATTCTACAATGAGCACATTTAGTGGAAGTGGGAAAAGCTCAACACTCCTTTGCATAGAATTGCCAATGCATTGAACCTAAAGTGGTATGTGGAAAGGCTTGGTAAAGTTCTCCTTGTGGCAGACAGTGAGGTGAAGAGAAACTTAGTGAAGGCAATTGAAAAGATGCACAATGCAATCTACAATCATCTATCATTAGTGGAGAAAATTTTCCATTCTCAAGGGCTATGTGAGCACAAAAAATATATATAGGGAGACTATGGCACATAAGGACCCAATAGCATGGTGGCATTTGCATGGGTGAAATATGCCCCTTAGTTTTTTTCCAAGAATTTCACAAACAACCAACATTACGCCAAATGAATTAGCATTAGCTCCAAATTGAAAATCCAAATTTAAAAGATCTCAACGCCAAGAATGCACACTCAATCCCAATGAAGGAGAGGTGTTGTCATATGGCAGAGAAAACTAAGCAATAACTAAAATGAAATTACAATTGAATGGAGCTAGGTGGTGAACTAACCATGAAAGTTTTCCACAGTTCCACTAATTCAGTGGGGGGAAGAAATTACAAAACAAACTAATTCATCTGCTGCGGTGGGCATCCACTTGTGAGTGGGGATCCACCACTTTTCAGTGGGTGAGAAAGAGAGATACAATTTGTTTATTTTCCACACTGGCGGTAAACCATCCAGGGGTTATAGTGTTTTGCATAAAAATCACAAAGTAAATGCAGAAATATTATTGACTGGATTAGCACTACTAATTCACAGCCTTACAATGCAAATTATTTGCAATTTACAAAGTGTTACAATTGAAAATAAGCTAATGATAGAAAAGGTTGATACAATACTACTGTAACCAACTTACAACGAGCCTCTTACAATGAATTTTGAATAGAAATCTCCTCCAAACTTCTACAAAGGTTATACTGTATCTCTGTTTACAAATATGAATTGAAAGACCCAAGAAATATAGCATTTAAGAGGAATAATCAGGTCTGATATAAGACCAGCAAATTGAAATACTCAAACCAGCAAGAAAGACACTATCAAACCCTCCAAAAAACTCCAACTACACTTCACCAAATCCATACAAATGAAAAATGTAACACCTCCAATGCTAGGTGACCAATAAATCTTCATTAACCAAGCACAATGACTTCAACACAGCCCAGCTCAAATCACAAGGCAGCAAGGACAAGTACGGCCCTAGGAGAAGGTACGACCACTCTAAAAAATCAAGGACAACACAATAAAATCTGATCTTTTGCAATCGAAGTCGCCCTTAGCAAGGAAATGATTAGCTTCAATGCCCACAACAAGAATAAAATCTCTCAAGAAATTATGAATGAAAATCATCTACAGCCATGTATAAACCAGCAAGTACAAAACTAGAAATTATTACCAAAATCTTCAACTTGATGCACAATATGCACTTCTGAATGAAGCACACCCTCGATCCACCATCTAAGGAACCATAGTTGCAGGCCCGAAGAATGGAGTAGAATTGCTAAGCTTCCCCTTAGCCGGGTTCTGAATTCAATCTAGCAGCATTTTGTTATAATTTTCCAAAAATGACAAATGAATGAGCAATGGCCTGCTTTTATAGAATTGAAGGTGATTGTTGGCTCTTCAGCTTCCATCTTTTTTCCCTCTAGAAGGGACGCCCATTTCACTTTTGAAATATTTTAATTTTTAAAACATTATATTCACCTTTCTAGGCATCCAAGACTTGAGGAGAAATATTTACTTTAGAAATATTTAAATAATCTCTCAATGAGGCGTCCACCCTCAAAGGCCACCCTTTAAAACAACTTTAAGTCATTAATCTAGGCCATGGGGCCTAAAATGAATTTAAAAACATTAATGACTTAAAATAAATCATTTCACCAAAATGAGCCTCAAAATGCTGAAAGCCAAATGAGCTTGTAATGAACCGGACAAATTTTTTTTTGTTTTTTGCAATGAGATTACAATTCAACACGCACCCGTTAAGGTTAGCACTAAACCAAAACGATGCGGAAAGTAACTCTAACCAGAATGTACACCAGGATCCCGATGTGGGCAAGGTGTGAGCATTGGTCAGAGGATCTAATGCAAATGCAAACTGAAGGGAACTCTAACCAAGAATGCGCCTGTGCAGACGGGCATATGGTCAGAGGATCAATGCATGATGAACAAAATGTAACACTAACCAAGAATGGCGCCGAGTGATGGCAAGCATATGGTCAGAGGGTCCCTAAACTACTTAACTGAAAGTAAATAGGCGGCAAGCCAACCTCTTCCACTTATTCAGTGGGAAGTACATGTAAATTCAAAGATGAGAAGAGAGAATTGCTGACAGTACTACTGTTCAGCTTACAATAAGTTAGAGAGCCTGCCAATAGCACAAGATTAGAACTTCCAAAGCTGTAACAAATTAAGAAACCTCTCCAACAATCTCAAATCCTTTGAATATTAACTTCTCACTCAACTGCTGATTTTTCAAATCTGATATGACTGATTTTTGACAGAAAATGCTCAGAACAGCAACACAACAACTTACTAAAATGCTCACAAAATGCTCAAAACTCACCCAAATCATATGAAACTAAATGCATTCATCCCCTAGCATGATGGCGCCCCCTAAATGACTGAGAAACCAACCCAAAAAGCTCCTATTTATTTTGCACGGAAATCAAGGCACACTTAGAAAAGTACGACCCTCAAGGAGGGGCGATTTTGCTCCATAAAATCCATTTCAAAAGATAAAAATCTGAGAATTTGCCTACTTGGTCGCCCTTAGCATAAAATCAGATTGGTCCAATACCCAGAACAGCAATAATTTTTATTCAAAAGGTACGAGCAATTCTTACATTCAGCTGTGAAGATTAGCAACTCCAGAAATGAACATAAAATGCAAAACTAGAACCCCAAATGCAAATACTAAACTGAAAATGCAAATCAAACCTATTACAAGCTAACCTCTCAACTAGTTGCTATCTTTCAAGCAAGAAGATGAGCCAATGCTAGGTGTGCTTTCCTCGAAGCGAGTGCCTGAAGACAATTCAGCAGCATAACGATGTAGTAGACAAAAGATCCCAAATGAAGAGCTGAGGCCAGAATAAATAGATGTGAGAAGAGCCTTCTAGAACCTTCAAGAAGGGCGCCCAAACCCTAATTTTGAATTCAAACACATTCCCTCCAAAATGTTAAATTTAAGTGAACAGATTAAGTGCACAGAGAGATAAATCAAAATCAGACAAAATAACACAGCATATACCCTGGGAAAACCCTCCTCTTTAGGGAGAAAAACCCAGCAACGAAGATCTCACTTATATTTGATGCAACAGTGGCAATTTTACACAAATTACAATAAGGTCTATCACAAGACCGATGTGCAGTATCTTGCAATAAAGAATAACAGATAACAAGCTTCAGATCACACCTGGCAATATTAGAATACAGAGCCAATTATGTTCGCTTAGCACTGAAAGGTCTTCAGCTTATGCACTGGTGAATTCGCACTATCTTGTTATATTTGCATTATTGCAGACTGATAAGAAACGCATTAAGCTATACCTTGAATTCTTGTAACTCGAGTTCTTGAGCTTGACTTCTAGGCGGGTTCGCACTTGAAGAATGTCACGGATCTGGCAAGTTCTTGCTTGATGTCACTGTACAGATGCCTTCGAACTTAACTCCTGACAGTTTCGCACTTTAATCAGATAAGTTCGTGCTTATAATTTGAGATGACTTCGCACTGTAACAGATAGGTTCGCACTATAAAATAGCTGAGATCGAACTCAAGAATAATGAACGAACTGAATTTCTATTTCAGTAAATTCGCACTGTATAATGCAAGGCTGATTAGAATAAATGAAATCTCCTTTATTGATGAGATATGTTCGCACTATGATCTCAGATAAATTTGCACAATAACATGATCGGACTGAACTCCTGCATTGATCATAATAATGGACGGACAAGCTACATATATATACAAGTGAGAAGATGAGACTAAACTTCCATGTCGGCATTATAAGAGATTGCCACTCTTGTTGAATGAAGTCGGCCTTAGTGAATATACGCGCCTCTTCACAAGAGGTCGGTCTCAAGATAATGAGCACGCATTAAAATGATTTCAAGATGAATTTCGAATTCTTTCATGTCGGCCAAAGCATAAAATACAAAACAATAAAAGTAAATTGAATAGCCAACGGCTATTATTCAATTTAAGACTTCCACGGAAGAAGTGAGCTGGAAGGAGCTACCGAAGCTGCTATAACATTAACACAAAAGTGGCGTCCTTTTTCCTTTTAATCAAATATTTCACTTTTTTAAATAAAAGTCAATCTCCCCAAGTAGGCGTCCATTTCACTTAGCTCAATATTTGACTTTTAAAATATAATTTATCTCTCAATGACGCCTTGACCCTTTAGGTCCCCTTTTTAAAAACAACATAACGTTGTACTGCTAGGCAAAGGGGTGTTATAATATTAAAATATAATATTATAATGTGAAAATACTTATCTCTCCAAGGAAAATGCACCCAAAGGCCAAAAACTGAAGTGCCAGCTGAACCAACTGAAGAAGAAGACCAACTGAGCTGAACCCAACCTGTCTACTGCCCGAAATAGAATTTACTAAAAATAGTAAATTCATGAAGTTGCTCGGAACGCCAAACTGACCATACCATCGCGAAGCTTTCTGAAAACCCAGAAAGAATCCGCAATCCGATTTCCAAACTTCAAGCAACAACCTCCTCAAAATTAGCAAACCCTAATTTCACCATCCGAGTAGCCTACGGGTCTCCGGAATAGGCCAACGGTCAACAGAAACGATCACACTTGAGAAGGGGACATTACAGTCCGCCCTTCCCAAGATTGCTTGCCCTCAAGCAATCGCAAGTCTGGATGCTGTAGAATCTCCTCATTCTCCCAAGTAGCATCCTCCAAAGGTAAATTCTTCCACTTCACCAAGTACTCTTTGATTGTTCTCCTCTGAAATATTCCGAGCCAATTTTTTTCAATTTTTGCCAAGTACACAACAATGCAGAGAGCACCCGTTAGGGTTAGATAATTCAAACCAGCAGATTACAAATAACTCGTTGCCAAGAATGCGCACTCAATCTCAACACGAGAGAGGCTGTCATATGGCAAGAGGATCGTCAGTGCCTTAAACAAATGCAACTGAAGGTAACTCTAACCAAGAATGCGCCGGAGAACGACGAGCATATGGTCAGAGGATCCCTACCAACTAATAAGCTGAAGTAACTCGACGTCAAGAATGTGCTTTCCAATCCGAGATGGAATGGGAGCTACCATATGACGGAGATGCTAAGAATTACAATGCAATTAAGGAAAATAAGCGGGAATGCTGAAAGTAAACTCAACACCCAGAATGTGCTTTCAAACCCGGAGTGGGAATGGAGCTACCATAGGGCGGAGATATAAAGAATTACAAAGCACTTCAGAATGTATAGTAATCGTTACAAAACATGATAAGCAAGATTAGAGAACGGCTGACAGTACTACTGTTCAGCTTACAATATGAAGAGAAATCGCCTGCCAAGAGCATAGAATTAGAACAATACAGCGTACATCAATTAAGAGGATTCTCCTTGCTTAACAAGAATGCCAAGACCCTTTACTTCACTCAAATACCAAACTGAATATTCAGTTTAAGACAGATCTGCACTTTAAAAAGGTAAAACAGCAACCTAGCACCACACAAAAATGATCATATCTCACTCATTTCTAACCCTATTGACGTGAAATCAAATGCAAAACATTCTAATGATGATGACAATGAAGATGGATCACAAAAACTTCTCACAAAGACCCCTATTTATTTTGCACGGCTTCCAAAGCACTTACAAAGTGAAATTGCCTGCAAGCAAGGGCGATTTACTTTAGATAATTCATAGACTTCAAATAAAATTCTGGAAACTTGCACAAATGGTCGCCCTACATAGGAAAATAGATTGGAACAGTACCCAGAACAATATTATTTCTGTTTCTTGAGTTGTGAGTAAAAACAACCTACAGCCATACAAAACCAGCAACTCTAAAATTGACAGAAAATACAATAACTCAACTACCAAATGTGAGAAGAACCAACTACAATGAAAGGAAACCAACTACAACTAAACCTCTCAACTAGTTGCTGTCTTTCAAGCAAGAAGAAGAGCCAAGCTAGGAGGCTTACATTCCTCGAAGCAATCCCAAAGCCAATCCGGCAGCATAACTTTGCAAATTCATTAGATAAACAAAATGAGGACCCCGAGCTCCAATTTATAACTTCCGAAGAGCTTTCTAGAAGGTGCGCCCTAATCCCAAGCTGCTTTTAGGTTTAAACTTTGACCCAAACACTTTCTTCCCAATGGCGTACTTTCCTTGTGAAATATTAATCACTTCTCTTTTTTAAATAAAATATAATCTCCTTCAAAAAGGCGTCCATTTTCCCTTTGAGCAATTATAAACTTTAGAAATATTAAAATATTTCCTTCATGAGAAAATACCCCTCAAAGTCCCCTTCTTTAAAACAACTGTTAAGTTATAACACTAGGCCAAGGGGTGTTTTAAAAATAAAACATTTTGACTTAAAATAACTTATATCTTCGAAATGAACCCCTTAAGCCAAAAATGAGAATTACCCAATGAATTGCCAGAAGAGGAAAGTTGACTGGATTGATGCCGACTGGACCACTGCTAAAATTAGAATTTACTAAAAATAGTAAATTCCTAAAGATGCTCAGAATGCCAAGAAAAACATACCACTGCGAAGCCCTCTGAAAACCCAGAAGGAATCCAGAATCCAAACACCCAAACTCCAACAAGCAAAACCCTGAATCTTCAAGAGAACCCATCAAACAGTCGGAAACCCTAATTCTGCCACTGACTAGCCGACAACACACTGGGAATAGGCTACCAATCACTGAAAAGTGAAGAGCTAAAAACGGGGACATTACATCCTCAAAGAACGCTCTCTGGAATCAATAATCTCTTCTGGAATCAAGGTCAACTGCCCTTCTTCATCTAAGGGAGGTAACTGTGATGAAGCAACAACATTGTGTCCAAGTGCCTTTTTGAGGCGAGACACGTGGAAAACGTTGTGGACCTTACTATTCGAAGGTAGTTCCAACTCATAAGCCACTGCTCCAACCTTTCTGACAACTTTGAATGGCCCATAGAAGCGAGGTTTTAGCTTCTCAGCTCCACTCTTCTTGAGTGTAGACTGTCTGTAAGGCTGAAGTCGAAGATAAACCATATCACCAACCTCAAATGAACGCTCAACACGCTGCTGATCAACGTACATCTTCTGCTGATTTTGTGCCATTTGAAGGTTGTTCTTCAAGGATTTCAAAATGTCTTGACTTTGCTGCAACCAATCCTTGGCTTGAGGAGCTTTGCTATCACCAAACACCAAATCAGCAAAGCTAGGAGCCTCATAACCATAGAGAGCCATGAATGGAGACATCTTTATTGACATGTGGAAGGATGAGTTGTAGCAATACTCTCCAATGTGGAGCCATTTCACCCATGCTCTTTGCTGCTCCGAGACATAGTTCCTAAGATAGCCTTCCAACCATTTGTTCACTATCTCAATTTGACCATCTGTTTGAGGGTGATAGCTAGTGCTCGGAGTAAGCACTGTACCACTCATCCTGAAAACTTCTTGCCAAAAGGTGCTTAGGAACTTGCTGTCCCTATCACTCACAATGTTTTTTGGCAACCCATGCAATCTGAACACTTCATGGAAAAACAAATCTGCAACTTGGGCTGCTGAAAATGTGCTAGTGATGGCAAAAAAATGAGCGAACTTGGTCAATCTGTCCACTACAACATAAATACAATCTTTTCCTTGAGCCCTAGGCAATCTGTGATGAAATCCATCGAAATGCTTTCCCATTTTTGATTTGGAATGGGAAGTGGCTGCAGTAGACCAGCTGGAAGAGAGTGCTCATTTTTGTTCATTTGACAAGTGCTACACTCTTTGATGTAACGTTGAACTTCCTCTTTCAACCCCTTCCAAGAGAACCTCTCTTGAATCTGCCTATATGTCTTGAAATATCCTTGATGACCAACAAGTGGGTTGTCATGGAAAGTCATCAAAATCTTCTTCTTAAGTTTGGAATCAGCCACCAAAAAGATTCTTCCCTTGTAACGTATCAACCCATCAACTACCTTGTACCTTTCATCATGAAAAGTACCTTCAATGATGCTGGTTGCAAACTGATTTTTGGCATAATCAGCAAGCAACATCTCCTTCCAATCAGCAGTAAGCTCACACAATGAGGTCAAATGAGGCCTCCTTGATAAAGCATCTGCCACAATGTTCTTCCCTTTGACATACTCAATGTCAAAATTGTAAGCTTGAAGCTTACTCACCCACTTCTGTTGTCTTTCATTCAAGTCCTTTTGATGCATGAAGTGCTTGAGACTATTGTGATCAGTCTTGACCACGAATTTGCTCCCCACTAGATATTGTCTGAACTTGGCTAATGCATGCATGATTGCAAGCATTTCTTTGTCGTAGATTGAATAGGTCCTTTCAACACCCCTTAGTTTCCTACTCTCGAACACAATGGGATGCTTGTCTTGCATCAAAACTGCACCAACACCTTCTCCTGATGCATCACATTGCAATTCAAAAGGCTTGGAGAAGTCTGGTATGGCCAATACTGGACAAGAACTCATGATTTTCTTGAACTTATCAAACACACTTTGAGCCTTTTCTTTCCACACGAAAGCCCCCTTTTTAGTGAGATCAGTAAGAGGAGCAGCACTTTGAGAGTAGCCCTTCACGAACCTTCTGTAGAAGCCACAAAGACCCAAGAACCCCTTCAAATGAGTCAAGTTTTCTGGAGGTGGCCAATCAACTATTGCCTTGATCTTTTCAGGATCAACCTTCACTCCATCAGCGCTGATTATATGACCAAGGTAGAGCAGCTCCTTCATTCCAAATTCACATTTGGACTCTTTGGCAAACAAACTTTCTGATTCAAGAATGCTAAGCACTTCCTCCAAGTGCTTGAGATGTTCTTCCCACGTCTTGCTGAAGATGAGAATATCATCAAAGAAGATCAACACAAATTTCCTCAACTGTTTCTGGAAAACTCTGTTCATGCAAGATTGGAAGGTGGCTGGAGCATTAATCAACCCAAAGGGCATGACTAGGAACTCAAAATGACCATAGTGGCATCTGAATGCCGTCTTCTCAACATCTGAACCTCTCATCCGGATTTGATAGTAACCCGACCTCAAATCAATTTTTGAAAAGAACTTGGCACCATGTAGCTCATCAATGAGCTCATCAATCCGAGGAATAGGGTACCGATTCTTTATTGTGCTTTGATTCAAGGCACAATAATCCACACACATGCGGATGGTCCCATCCTTCTTCTTCACAAGAACTACTGCCGAAGCAAAGGGACTCTTGCTAGGACGAATGAAGCCCATCTCCAAGAGTTATTTTATGTTCTTCTCAATCTCATCCTTCTGCTTCTTAGGATACCGATACGGTGTTGTGATGACTGGTTTGGCCCCTTCCTTGAGTTCAATGACATGCTCAGCTCCTCTTTCAGGAGGTGGCCCAGGAGGTAAATCAGCAAACACCTTACTCCTCTTGGTAAGTATAGACTGAATATCTGGAGGATAGTCCCTCTTTGTCTCAACTGGACTAGCCGGAAGGACCATGCATTCTGCAGCCCACTCAACTTGGTCATGCCGAATCAGCCTCTCCATTCTTTTGAATGAAACTATTCGAGGACCACCATTGGACATTCCTCTTAACACCACCTTTTTTCCATCAAATTGGAACTTGAGCTCCATTGTTTGTAGATTGAGAGAGATTTCACCAGGTGAGCGTAACCATTGTATGCCAAGTACTGCATCTGTGTCACCAATAGTAACCACATAGAAGTCATCTTTGACTTCATAGTTGCCTAACTGCAAGGACATGTTAGGAACTCTTCGGTTGCAGTTAATATGAAACCCATCAGCCACCATGACTTTGGAGCCTTCAAATTCCTCAGTTTTGAGACCTCTCTTTGCAACCACACCATCAATGAAGTTATGTGTTGCACCAGTATCAATTAAGGCAACAATACGATGACCTCCAACTCCACCACGAACCTTGAAAGATTCGTTCTTTTGGAAACTAGAGAGTTGGGCAATAGGGCCCCCAACTCCTTGCTCATGATCGGACTCTTCTGTGGCTCTTTCTTCTTCGCTGTCCCCAAAATAAGACTGCTGATCAGACATATCAGATTCTGATCCATAATCAGAATAGGTCCCCATTTGATTATAATGCCCTCTTCCAGGACATCTATGACCTTTGGTCCAAGGCTCTAAACATGTATAACACTTTCCCTCCTTTCTGAGCTGTTCACGTTGCTCTTCAATCAGCTTAGGTGGAAACTTCTTGTGCTGATTTGAAGAATGTCTCTTGTCCTTCTTATGGCCAAAAGGCTTAGGCGGAAATTTAGGCCTAGGGGCTGATAACTCCATACTTCGGGACTTCTTGATTGCTTCTTCAAGACTTGGTGGATCGAAAGCTTTAACCCACCCTTTCAAGGGTTCAACCAAACCTTCAGAAAACAAAACAACCAATCTTCTTTCAGTGATGTTGGGCACCATCACAGAAAGTCTCTGGAAATCAGCAATGTAAGAATCCAAGGAGCCATGCTGCTTCAGTTGTGCAAGCTCACGAAATCTTACTTCAGGATCCTTAGTGTCGAACCTATCAATCAGCTTGTTGGTGAATTCTCCGTAGGTTCGAATAAGGTTATGGCCAAGTGTGACCAAACCATGGTACCACCACTCATGGGCAGCTCCCTCCAAATGAAGTGTTGCAAACTTGATGGCATCTTCTTCTGGCATGGGACAAAGTGAAAGGTAGTTGTCTAACTTCTGAACCCACGATCTTGTTGAACACTTATCACTTCCATCGAAGTGAGCCAATGACACCTTCCCAAGGGCTTGTTGATAATCAGTTCTAGGAGCCATATAAGCACGGTTATCAACTCTTCCTCCGTTTCTTCTGTTTCTCTGGTTCAAGAATTGATCAAAGGACCATTGGTCTCTAAGATCAGGGGGTAAGGTGGCATACTCCAAGTAGGCTTGCCTGGCATCGTCTACCAAAGGAATGGCAGCTTCAACTTGCGGTTCTTCCCTCTGAGTGAATGTAGGAAAGAGTGGCCTAGAGGCTGATCCGCTAGAGGTGGCCTCATGCTGACCAATAGTTCTACTTCCTCCATTACCATTGTTCCCGCATTGTTCCATTGACTTTAATCGCTTTCTCCCTCGTAGCATGGTTTCGGTTAGAGTAGCGACTTTCAGGAGTTTGTTAATGTCCATTCGGCGTATCACATCATCTCACCTATCCCATCAAACTTTTTCCATCCTTGCATCTTTTCTCATCTATGGCCTCGCTTCTGGTTACTGTTCGACATATTCTCAATCGCTTTTACCAAGATTTACCTTCTTTCCTGCTTTCCCAAAGCTTCAAAGAGACCGCTCGCACGGCGGCCGTGGTTCTGTCTTCCTCGCCTAACTCTCTCGTGAAGAGCATTCGCGAATCAATCGGCCACCATTCCGGACAACTAAATCACCGTAGGCACAAAGTTGGCGTAATCATGGCTCGGGATACCACCTGTAATTTCTGGAACCCGGACAAATTTTTGTTTTTTGCAATGAGATTACAATTCAACATGCACCCGTTAAGGTTAGCACTAAACCAAAACGATGCGGAAAGTAACTCTAACCAGAATGTACACCAGGATCCCAATGTGGGCAAAGTGTGAGCATTGGTCAGAGGATCTAATGCAAATGCAAACTGAAGGGAACTCTAACCAAGAATGCGCCTGTGCAAACGAGCATATGGTCAGAGGATCAATGCATGATGAACAAAATGTAACTCTAACCAAGAATGGCGCCGAGTGATGGCGAGCATATTGTCAGAGGGTCCCTAAACTACTTAACTGAAAGTAAATAGGCGGCAAGCCAGCCTCTTCCACTTATTCAATGGGAAGTACATGTAAATTCAAAGATGAGAAGAGAGAATTGCTGATAGCATAGTTGGAAAACTCGCCCCAACAAAAAACTCGCCAAGGGAAAAATTGGAGAGTTTTTTAAAACTCGCCAAAAACTCGGAAAAACTCGGGAACTTAAAAAATTGCTTAATAAACATTAAAAAAGACGTTTTTAGCTTTAAGTTCTCCATAGCCAAGTTTTTTGAAAAACTCGGCAAAAACTCGCGAGTTTTTCAAAAAACTAGCCAAAAACTCGCGAGTTTTTCGAAAAAAAACTCGTTTTAAAAAAAAACTCGCGAGTTTTTGAAAACTCGCGAGTTTTTGAAAACTCGCCGAGTTTTCTGCGAGTCTGCCAACTATGGCTGACAGTACTACTGTTCAGCTTACAATAAGTTAGAGAGCCTGCCAATAGCACAAGATTAGAACTTCCAAAGCTGTAACAAATTAAGAAACCTCTCCAACAATCTCAAATCCTTTGAATATTAACTTCTCACTCAACTGCTGATTTTTCAAATCTGATATGACTGATTTTTGACAGAAAATGCTCAGAACAGCAACATAGCAACTTACTAAAATGCTCACAAAACGCTCAAAACTCACCCAAATCATATGAAACTAAATGCATTCATTCCCTAGCATGATGGTGCCCCCTAAATGACTGAGAAACCAACCCAAAAAGCTCCTATTTATTTTGCACGGAAATCAAGGCACACTTAGAAAAGTACGGCCCTCAAGGAGGGGCGATTTTGCTCCATAAAATCCATTTCAAAAGATAAAAATTTGAGAATTTGCCTACTTGGTCGCCCTTAGCATAAAATCAGATTGGTTCAATACCCAGAACAGCAATAATTTTTATTCAAAAGGTACGAGCAATTCTTACATTCAGCTGTGAAGATTAGCAACTCCAGAAATGAACATAAAATGCAAAACTAGAACCCCAAATGCAAATACTAAACTGAAAATGCAAATCAAACCTATTACAAGCTAACCTCTCAACTAGTTGCTATCTTTCAAGCAAGAAGATGAGCCAATGCTAGGAGGTGTGCTTTCCTCGAAGCGAGTGCCTGAAGACAATTCAGCAGCATAACGATGTAGTAGACAAAAGATCCCAAATGAAGAGCTGAGGCCAGAATAAATAGATGTGAGAAGAGCCTTCTAGAACCTTCAAGAAGGGCGCCCAAACCCTAATTTTGAATTCAAACACATTCCCTCCAAAAGTGGCGTCCTTTTTCCTTTTAATCAAATATTTCACTTTTTTAAATAAAAGTCAATCTCCCCAAGTAGGCGTCCATTTCACTTAGCTCAATATTTGACTTTTAAAATATAATTTATCTCTCAATGACGCCTTGACCCTTTAGGTCCCCTTTTTAAAAACAACATAACGTTGTACTGCTAGGCAAAGGGGTGTTATAATATTATAATGTGAAAATACTTATCTCTCCAAGGAAAATGCACCCAAAGGCCAAAAACTGAAGTGCCAGCTGAACCAACTGAAGAAGAAGACCAACTGAGCTGAACCCAACCTGTCTACTGCCCAAAATAGAATTTACTAAAAATAGTAAATTCATGAAGTTGCTCGGAACGCCAAACTGACCATACCATCGCGAAGCTTTCTGAAAACCCGGAAAGAATCCGCAATCCGATTTCCAAACTTCAAGCAACAACCTCCTCAAAATTAGGAAACCCTAATTTCACCATCCGAGTAGCCTACGGGTCTTCGGAATAGGCCAACGATCAACAGAAACGATCACACTTGAGAAGGGGACATTACAGTGCTCCAAATTGCACTGCGCAAAATGGAAACTGAGTTGACTGCTGATGCTACTGCCCAAGATGGCACTGCTAGAAATAAAACTTACTAAAAATAGTAAATTCTGAAAAGTTGCCCAATGCCTTTGCATGTCATACCACTGCGAAGCTCTCTGAAAACCCAGAAAGAATCCGCAATCCAAAACTCGAAACTCCAATGTGAAAACCTTGAAAAAAGCTTCAGAACCCCTACAAGATAAGAAACCTTAATTTTACCTTTGACGAGCCTACGGGCTTCCGGAAATAGGCTATTAGTCACCGGAGGGCGTATAGCTAAAATGGGGACATTACAATGGGCCTCCATCACTAATAACCATACTAGGCCTTTGTTTGTTATTGCAAGTATATAGTTTCTATGTTGTTGATAGGAATCAATATACATACAACTTCATCCACTCTATCAAGAGAAATAGACTTACTTATAGGAGAGTGAAGAAGCTTGTGGCTGTACCTAGTGCCTTGTGTCTCATGGACCACACAAGATGCTTGCATACAAGGAGAATCAAACAACACAATCAGATGTAGACCCAATGGAGCCAGTGCAGATTGATGAGGAGCATGATGCACCAGTAGGTTTAACTGAAGTCCAAGTGGAGGAGCTTTTTCTAGATGAGTTGAGGTTCTAGTGATGAGTAGTATGCCATGATGTTTGCTGCAGATGATTAGTTCATTGAGGCATTGACCCATTTTAATTGAATATATTGATATTTAGAATTTTCAATGCATTTTTGGTTCAATTGATTGTGTTTACATAAAAGGTAAATTGAAATTTCTTTTGACATTTTTTAATAAATTATTTTTCTAGTATTATATTATATTTGTGACACCATCCCCTCACTGTCCCTGAAAGCCATTCCGCTTGTCTCCCCATTCAAATTTTTTGTGGAACATTGATAAAGGCCATTGCATGGATTACCTTAATGTTATTGGGTTGATTGCTATCTCTTGTTCTTTTTTGTGCTTAATCATTGAATGTTTCACAACGCTTGGTTTCATGAATAATCCCTCATAATAGGCATTTTATCAAATTTTGTTGTGTAGTGCTAGTGATACTGTTCTTAAGTGACTTGCTAATTCCATCTTCTGATTGCCAAAGGTGTCATTGTGAGACTATGATACTTGCAATGGCTATTGTCAAGAAAGATTTTTAGTGCTGTGGCCTCTTATGCAGTTGTTACATGGGATGCGGACTTCTTACCATGTGAGCATATCTCGCTACCATTTTTGTGCAGCAAAGAAGAAAGGAGACTCAACATGAATCATTTCTACAGGAAAAAAAAAATATCACTTTAGCTCTAATGCATCTAAATTTGTTGAATAGTGGTTGCCTTGATAAGAATCCATCACATGCAAATGTGACTTTGCTATAAAATGACTTTTCCTGGCTAGTTTTTGTTTGAAATATTTATTCAAGTATGGTATTTAAGATGTTAGGATCTATGTTAGCAGAAAATTGCATATATTTAATACATCTGTATGAGCCATTCAAATGAATGCTGAGTGTAAAATGGATACCAATCTTGTTAGTTTTACATACAAGAGTTGCATACAAATGGTAACTGTAGGTCAACAACAAAGGTATTCAGATCTATATTGTATTTGGAGACATTTTTTAAGTTATTGTAAAGCTTTGAAAATCGATTAACAAAGAGATGCCAGGTTCTCCTAAAATAGAAATTATTAAGTCTTGGAAATGTTCATCTGTTCATGCTTAAGAATAATTAAGCATAAGTATTAAAATGAAACTAGATTCTTGACTCAGTTGAAGATGTTAATAGATCAAAAACTGAAAAGAAGTCACATACTGATTTTTAGATTCTTCTTTTTTCCATGGTTATAGTAGAAGAACCCATAGCAAGAACAACTGAACATAACAAAGTAATTTCACAGGATTTTCTTCACTCATGATCTTGCACATTATATTACTATTCATCAACAGGTTGCTTTGTCACTGTTTATGAGAACCTATCTATGTATATCCTCCATTATTTGATTGACAGAGATTGTTCAAGCTCCCCTTGACTGTATCTAAATACCCACAGATTTTTAATACCAATTTTTTGGCATTGAGCTTATTTTGAACATTACTAGAATTTCTTCCTTCCTGTCTTTGTATTAGTTGTATCTAATGGAAAAGGAGCTATGATATAAAATGTGGAATATATTGTGAAGCCTTAGCAGCATGATGATTTCATATCAAGGAGAACATTGGTTCATTTTTTTTTTCCTGACATCTTAATAAAGACATTTTAAGACCTACCATGCAATATATGAAATTCCCTTAAAACATATTGAGGTGATCTCCATTTTTAATATGAATAATGGTGGTGTTAGGAAAAGAGACCTAGTGATCCGCGAATGACAAAAAGATGGTGGCAAATGAGTAACTAACTAGTTTAAGCTGGGTTAGGCAACTTCGGTTATGAAGTAGATGTTGATTTATGCATATATCAATAGTCTTAAAATTGTTTATGTCCTACACAGGCTCAAACTTATTCCTCCTCCTTCATAATGAAGTGTATATATTTGTTGGGTTTGGTTTTGCTACAATTAGCCTACTAATATTTTGTGTATGCAATCTGTTTCAAAGATGGACAGAGTGAAGAAATATTTATACATTTTTTCCTTCACTAAGGATATTTGTAGGGGAGTCACAAATTTAATGTTAATTAACTTCAGTTATATTTACCATGAATGTTAAATTCAGGGAAACACTTCAAATGCATCAGGATTAGATGATATAATCAAGGCAGGAGCTATAGGTTTAAAGCTACATGAAGACTGGGGAAGTACTCCTGCTGCCATTGACACGTGCCTTACTGTGGCTGATAGTTATGATGTGCAGGTATTTGCATATTCCCGAGTTTTTAGTTTTCTTTAGATTATTCAATAGATTATTCATGTTTTGTTTGTTTTTTATAGGTGACCATTCACACAGATACATTAAATGAGGGTGGTTGTGTAGAGCATTCCATTAATGCATTTCGTGGAAGAACTATTCACACCTATCACAGGTAAATTTAAAATAATATGGTGTCTGATTCTATATCAATCATAGGGAAATCTTCCAAGTTTTAAGCCATTACAGGTTCAGTGTTTTAACAAACAAGGTCACGGTAGTTTTGTTTAAAAATATTAAGTCATGATCTTGTCTGCAAGATAATTTGAGTGGAAAATAAGACTAAAGATTAATAAAGAGGTATTATAGAAAGTACAAGTGACATCTAGGATGCATATTTGAAATTTAATTGGCTACAAAGGGCCAATGTGTTTATAAACCATGCAGAAGCTGGAAAAGCTCTAAAGAGGGCTATAGGCCACTTCTAGGTGTAGTCATCCAATGGATAGGATCTAGATGCAATTAATTGATTGCATTATGTGGAACATTATAAATTATTAGTTTAACATGATTATTTATGGTTTGATGATGCTAAAAGTTATAAATAGATCACCCATGCTCCCTATATATGTTTAAATTCTTCTTTCTTAAATTTGTTATAGATTACTTTCTCAATCCCTACAGACATAGATGGAGACAAGATCTCTACTGGATATTAGCAATGCAACCCTTGGTGGTTAAGCATAGCATTGGATCCCTTAGGTAACGAAAGGAATGTGGATTTCTTCATGACAGTAATCAAGATTAATAAACTTCCCTTATCAATTAAGTTCCTAAAGAAGCTAAAAATGATTTCTTAACCATATATAATAGTAAGGGGCATCTTGATCTTTTTCAATCATGTAGATGTTTTAAGGCTTAATTGAAACAAAAGAGCGATTATATTTGGCAGTCATAATGTTCAGCTTTGATGAGTCTAAATTAACTTCATATCTTCTCTTGATGTATATTGTTAAATGTAAAGAAGTGCATATTACATACATCAATCAGAAGATTACATCAGCTGCACAACAGAATTACAAAGTAAAGTTCTCCCTATAACATTAAGGATAGCAAGTTTATAGAACAAAGAATAATTGAAGAAAAATAGGGATTACATTGAGGTTTAAGCCAAAGGTGGGTTCAGAATATAATAGAATAAATATACATGAAGGTAAAATAGGAATGTTTTAATATATCAGAGTCAAGATGCCACCCAAAAGTTAGGGAAAGGAAAGGATAGCATCTTCTACAACAAAAAGGTCAAGACAGTTTTGAAAGTGAATTGCTAGCAATGTAAGAACTTAAAAGGCAAGTATAAAGTAAAACTTGTGAGGGTATTCTATTGAGGTTGAAGAGGATTCTCAAAAAGATCACATTGAGAGGTAGTGCAAGAGTCAATTAGAGGAAGTCACCTGAGTAAGCAAAGACTAATATGGGTTACAGATTGCCTCACAGAATACCTATACCCAATGAAAAAAATACAAAATCATTATTTGATCAAATGGCCCATGCACGTAAACCCTCCATGCCAGCAATCAAATCAAATAGGTGCAGGCTGAATGAATCCCATCACCAAATCCTATTTAAGCAGACATCTCTTGCTGATCATTGCCATAATAAAACACTAATTTAAAACTCCAAATAACTCCATTTCAATCTGAAAACAAGCTATTGCAATCTAAAATTTAGTGGATCTTAATCCATTTGACCAGGACTTCATGCTAAAGTCTATCTTGGACCGGAACTTTGAATTGGCCCTTGGTTCCTTGTTGAGATAAGGAATAATATTGGATTTAGTCAAACTTTTGGTACATGAAATATACCATGATCAGGCTCCTATTTGGACAAAGAACAATACTAAATCTAGTTTGCCTCATGGTATACTTTGAGCAAGGAGCCATATCAGAGTTCGGCTCCATTTTGGTACAAGGAATATACCAGATCTGGGACCCATTTGTGGATAAGGTATATATTAGAAGTGTACCCCATCCAATAACAATGAAATAGAATTGATCCCCTCTTGGGGCACAAAGTAGAATTGGTGTTGGCTTTTTTGGTCCTTATGATCCAAAAGTTATTTTTTCCTAAAAATATTTTTTATGTTATAGTCTATTAGTATTATTGCTGTTGTTGGGTATGGTATTTAGAGTGTTTAAATAAATGTTTTGCAATATGTTGTGTAGTTATTGTTGGTAAAAACTAAAGAAATGAGATTAAGAGAAATTGGCGTGTCTTCTTAGGTTGAGATGATTGCATTATAATGTTGATCATATGCTAAAAATAGAAAGTAGTTATCATCTAAAAATAAATGAGTTATTACAACTTTATTAAAGAGTACTAACTACCGCTAAGAACTAACTTATTTCATAGAAGTGTAAACATACCCTTTATTATATTACTATACTAATATTCTAATTTTTAAAATACACCCCCCTTAATGGCTAAACCTTAAGGATTTGGAGCTTTAGTCATTAATATACAAGATGTGTAGAAATAGGGAGAAATATCTACATGAGCAACCTTCATGGCAACATACACATGAGAAAGATATGCAAAAAGAACATAATGAACATTTTGTGCCACAAACTTATCTATTGGTTTGTCTATCTTTCAAGGTCATGCATCTGATTTGGTGGAGTAAACATTGGGATCACCTTCAAAGTACCACGAGGGCCCCTAAGGTATAACAAATGGATGTTGCAAAGATAGTCTTGACTAAGACAAACTTTGTATGGACTAAGTCTCAATTAGAGTGGAGACACCTTTAGTTTTGTATTGTTGATACATAGGTGGAGTAGAAGTTAGAACAACCCAAATGCTAATGAATTGGAACACCCCATGAACTAGAAGGTACATTTGTCAATGGTGCCACAACACTAGATTCTATCTTGATCTCCTTAGATTTTTGACTAGACCATGGTTCCTTCGATGTAGTGTGCAAAAAAGTATCAACAAGTTTGTGCAAGCTTTTGTACTCATTGCTTGGCTTAATGCCTTAGACATTTATCTTATCCTACTAGAACATTAGGATGTTTTGTAATTTGGTTAATAGAGAGTAAATTTTTTGTTCAAATCTAGAGTATGCCTAACATTTTGTACTAAAAATTTGACACTATTATTTAGTGCAATTTTGACATCACCTATCCCTTTGGTTGTATGTGAGTTGTTGCCAAGCAAAACAATATCTTTGTGACTCTCATCAACAGTAAACTTGACATACCAGCCCTTTCAACATGTGAAGTGTCTAGATGCACTTGAATCAAAAAATCGACAACTAATTTTAACACTATTTGAAAAAACCATCAATGCATACTCTTTGTCATGGTCTTCCTTAGTAGTATTTTCCATAGAAGCTTCATTGTATTAATTCTATACTAGGTCATATTATATTTTCTTGAGATCATTCTTGACATGCCCAAAATTGTTACGATAAAAAGTTAAAAAACATTCACTTTTTGCTTTAGTTGAGTGGAAGAAGTTTTCAAATGAATTTTGAGATTTGCTCTTAAATTGGGAAGCAAAAGCAGTTTTTGTGTTACTAGATGCAGATTGACTCATTCTTTGTTGTCTATGCTCATTCTATAGCAACTATATATTGATGTTATCAAATGTTAGGGTTTGTAAATGGTGACAAGCTGATCCTTAAGATCCTTAGTTTTAAGATGTGTTCGAAGAATGAACCACCTTAGGCAATTCAATAGAAATCAAAATTTTGAGATACATGACCTTTTTCTGAAACTTGAAAATTAAATTTGTCTTAACCTATAGTGTATGTGAAGATGTAGCACTTTAGACTTTAGGGATTAAATCATTTGAGACTAACAACTTGAGAATCACTAGGGTTTCCCTATGACATTTGTCAAAGTCACCTTGGTGATTAGTAGGCCTGGTATCTATGTCTAATAGGATTTTGTCACACTCTTGGTACTCAGCGATAGCTAGTATCTTGTGATTGGATATTATAATTTTTCGCAATGAGTTTTTGTGCCTCCAACTATACTAGATTTTGAATATTTTCCATTTTTCTTAGTAACCTAGAAAATATCCTAATCATCTCCCCAAAAAAAAAAATTTCCTAAAATATTTGAAAATCACCTTTTAAAATTTGACCCAAAAAAAAACCTTTGGAAAAAGAAAAAACACCCTTTTTAAATTTGCATACTAAAATAAGTTTTTGAATGTAGATCAATACTCAAAATCAATTGTAGATGCCCAAAAATTGTGATTGTATGTTGTTTGTTGGTGTGTCCTAGATGTGACTATAAAAAACTCAGAGTTTGTGTTTCTAATAAGTCACATTCCCTAGCTTGACTATTCCTTCCCATTGTGACTTGCAACACATCTTTTTTGCAAATTCGTGTCATTTTTAGGTGTTCACAATTGTCACAATGATGATTTCCACGAATTTGAAAAACAACGAATCCCACATCATCCACTAGCCGCAACTAGAAATGCCTCTACAATTTTCATGACCATAAAAGATGTAGAAAATGTCGCTTGGTGAGTACAAAAACTCTTGTTTGTGACTAGAAATCCACAATTTTATGGTTTGGATTGCGCAACCTTGCTCCTACTGTCTTGTGGTTTGGGAAAAACCTAACTCGCAACTCAACTTTGCGAAACTTGCAATGCTTTCTCTTTCTTTTGCAGATTGTAACCATAAATAATGAATGTTTGGTGTGCGATTATTTGCAAGTTGATCAAAATGTCTAGTGATTTTCAACCTACGACCTTGCAAATTGTCAACTTGATGAACTTTGCAACTTGCATTTTCAGTTGCTTCCCATGCCCTTGACCTCTTCCCAACTTCTTTCTTGAGACCAAATTTGGCTTTGATACCAATGTCAATAAAAACTAAAGAAAAAAGATTGAGATAAATTGGCTTGTCTTCTCAGCACCACATTATACTATTCAACATATGTGAAAAATAGAAAATAATTACAATTTAAAAATAGATGGTAGTTACAAATCATTGCTATTGCAACAACTTTATTAAAGACTACTAACTACCACGAACTTATTACACACGAGTCTAATATTCTATTATGTTGTACCCAAACTAAATTTTTTGCTTCATCAAGGAATTTTGCTTAAAAGAGTCCAAACCTTGCTACAATGATGTCAAAATAGTTTTTGGGCAATATCAAGCATGGAGTTTGGTCAGTGTTGTGTTAGTCAAAAGCAATATTTGTTGATCAGAACCTGAATCGAGGACTTAGAACAAGGCATTTCACGATGGAAGAGCATTTCACGATGACAATTATACCCTTGCATGGTCATTTCAGTGGCCAGAATAAGGATTTCAGAGATCAAATTTATGAAGATTTTTCAAGCAAAAGCAAATCTGTGCCCCTGTAGCTCAGGGGCGCCCTTCTCCTTGAAGGTCCAAATCTTGTGGCTTTTGTTTGTAAATGCAGTCAATCTCTTCAGAATTAGCCCAGCTATCTGTCAAGCTATCCTGCGAGGTTATCCGAGGTCTGCAACTCCGGTTATTAACGTTAGAAGTTGAAGATTCCAGAGGTTGCAGTTTGCGAAGGTGATCAGTTCACAAGCTTTGGCGCCCTTGTAGCCCAGGGGCACCCTTCTTAAAGAGGGGCTAGATTCTGGCATTCCTGCCTGCTGATGCATTTAATCTCTTCATGACTAGTCTGGCTATCCGATGAGCTATCGAATGTAGACATCCGAGACCCAGAGCTTCGGCAGTCAAGATCAAAAGATGAGGTTACGAGGAGACTTCACATCACAAAAGTTTCTCAAATGGTAAAACTGCACCCCTGTAGCTCAAGGGCGCCCTCCAAAACGACCCCTGAGATGAATGAGATTGCAAATAAGGTCTTCCCGACATCTGTGCTACTCTAGTCCGGATTCGCAGCGCACCAGTCAGCCAGTCAATTCGATATTCTGAGAGATCGTGGCAGAGATTCTACCAGGCACGTAAATCAGCGGGTGGAGAAACGTGAAACATTCACTGTAGCCTCTGTAGGCTAGGGGCACCCAGCCTTTAGGCCTGTTAGATGGTGTTATTTTCTTTCGAAGTCTTCACGGGACTTGTGCGTAATTACTCTAGCTATCCAATGAGCCTAGCCGTTAGCCTCCGGGATTTGGCAAATGCTCGTAAGTGCGAGGTCTTTGCAAAATACTGAAAAACGAAGACAGCTGGAGAAATGGCCAAGTCTGGTCGTATATTTCATCTTGGGAAAGGCGCCCTTCTCTTTAAGGTCTTAGAAGTAGTTTTCTTGCTTCGTCACCTCTAGAGACATCTCTCGTAGGTCCTTCTAGCTACGCGTTGAGACAAACGGTGCGCGAATCAGGTCACCCCAGCTCCCGATACCAGAGGTCAAAGTAGGGCATCTGGTTGAGAGTTGTACTTTTATCAAAATGGTGTTTGAGCCTTTTCAGGCCAAGGGCGCCCTTGCTTTTGGGGTCCTTAATACAACTTTCAGGTGCCTTACGTGTACTCGTTGGATGTAGAATACTTCTAGTCACGTAGTGAGCCTATTATCCAGTCAGCAGGGTTCACCGTTCATCGTTAGCAGCCGTTTGAAGCGTTAGATGGCAGTATGGAGAAATGGCTAAGTCTGGTGTCATAAAATCAATTTAATCAAAGGCGCCTAATTTTTGGAGGTGTTAAATGTTGATTTTAGCAGTGATGACTCCCAACAAACATTTCTTTCTTGCTTTGCAGGCTTCGCGATGAATATTCCTACTCAGTCTCAGCATCACCCGATCACCCGAAAATCATTGTTGAATATGGTCATCTGTAACTTTGTAGTTAGTTACAAGGTAGGAAGTTAGTAAAAAAATGTAATATCTCGAGCAAATGGACACCTATGAGGACAAATGAGGACTTTTCGACATCAGTTTAGTTTGCCAGATGAGTCCAAGAGCTTCACGTGGTTTGTCAACTGATTAAAATAATATTAAATATTTATTTTGGATGTCAAGAAATTAAAATGGCGATTTTCTCAAATTGGCACCTCTTTGTGCTCGATTTTCAAAATTGCATGATGAATATTTTTATTATTATTTTATTCCCGACTCCGAGTCAGTATCAGTGTAACTGAAGGGGGTCCAATCAGAAACATTCTATTTCAGTCCAGGGTTTTAAATCTTGCAGTCAGCATTATGGTGCGAATTTACTCTATTTAAACATGGCGCCTATCATTTAATTCATCATCCAGCTCAAAGAAATTCGTATTTCTTCAAGACAAAGGAGATTTTCTCTAGAGATTGGGTGATTTTATCAGTTTTCAGTGGTGATTTCATTAAACAATTCCTTTTGCAAGTGCAAGTTCACAGATCATCAGCAAATTTGAGAAACAAGTGGTGATTTTGACAAAGAAAGACATTGGTAAATTTGATCATCTAGATCGATTCTATATATAGCTTCCTCGAGTTAAATTCATGTGCTTGAATTTTTAGGAATTTTTAACTCCAGAACATTAGTTCTTGAGTTTCTAATTTTCTCAACTGAAAATTCCTTGCATGGTCGAGTAGAAGTTGGATTTTCACATTTCTGACAATCTGGGTTGTCTTAGAATCTTTTTCTGGACAAAACCCATATCTTAGATTTTTTGCCGAAAATAACTCTTCGATAGGCTATTTTTAGCCTCAGCAGGCTATTTTTAGCTTTCCAGAAATCTTGTCAGAACATAGTTGAGTTCACAATCAACAGGCGTGTTTTTCAAAATGCAGTACACTCAGCTCAAATATAGGACCAAATCAGTCCTAACTCACGACTTCATCGGGACAGTTGAGACGAATCTTCACAAGGTGCTACCAGAGGCAATTAGATCCAATCAAGATCAGAGATTCGATTATTCAGAACATTCAGCAATCCAGGTTACTTGAGGCCACTTCCATACCTTTCTCTGCTCATTGTGTTGAGTTCGTGATGTCTTGTATTAAGCATTACAACTCTGCTACTCGTGAGATAGTGTCAGTAGATGGACGAGTCATTTGCAGTCTCAAGCCTTTGGACGTTGAAAGAAGTTTTGGTATCCCTCAGCACCCGAACAGTTTGGTCATTTCTATGGAGCAGTGTGAGCATGCATTCAATGCTGATGTAGACAAGTGCCAAAACAAGATGGCAGAACGATGGTTGAAGCAAGCGAAGAACAAATTGCCAAACAATATGGGTCATGGTGAGTACAAGGATGAGTACGCGATTCTAATCACACTCTTGAATCGTGTCTCAGGTCATTTCACGTAATTTTGCCAACCTGATTGTTATGTTAGTTTACTCTCAGGCGAAACGTATAGTGACATGCTAGCAATAATGTTATCCACAAGCAGATCATTGGTTTCCTAGTTGCCCACGAGTTTCACATGTGTTCTTATCTCGTGTACTTGATCTCCTATCAGGGTCAATTCCGAGGGTTAAACACCATTGGCATTCTCGTTATTTCATTTCACTATTAAGTCAACTTGAGTTCACACAATTTGACGTCACTTCAGCATTCTGGCTGAGGCTTTCTGGTACTCTGATGAAACTGGACAGGAGTTGCATTAAATATCTCGGCGGTTGCTAGAGCAGCGATGGATGGTTAAGTGAGGCTGGTTCGACAATTCGATATACACCTATGTCAAGGTACCGTTCGGAAATCAGCCTTATATCCTTGAGGATGGTCTTATAGGTTCGGTTATCATGTTCCTTAATCATTTTACTTTCTGGCATATTGGCCTGTTCCTTCCAGTTTGGAATATATTAATTTTAAGCAGCCAGTTGATGCAAGTTATGGGGCAGGAGCTAGATGGTATCATCCATTATCTTGTTTGGAGTCGTACTATGATCAGAATTCCATTGCTGCATACTCGGTGGTCGCGTATATCATAAGCCTTCTATGGAAGACTATTGGGAAAATTGCGTGGACGGCTTCAAGGTCCGCAGACGTAGCTACGACTGCTTCTCTCTCTCAGATTTTTGTATTCTTGGCAGAAGATGTGGGAGGTTTATCAGATGATGAGGGAGAAGTCCTTCCTCAGTTTTTTAGAGAGCAGGTTGATACACAGCCACTGCCAGCAGTTGATTGGTATGCCAAGGAGTACGCATTGGTAAAGGAGAGGTCAAGTAGAGTTATCCAAAACAGTATACTTTACCTCAACAACAAGTAGACCAGGAGGGTAAATGTGCCTAGAGCAGAGCCGCCAGTGGTGGATCCTTCACTACCTTCCTCGTCAAAACCTAAACAGAAGAAGAGGAGTAACCCTCCCAAGAAAAGTCAAGCGCCAAATAGTTCAAAAGGCAAGGCGCTTGCCATTGATACACACACGGATCCTGTCAGACATCCTATCACAGAGCCAGTTCAGAGGCCAGTTTAGAGTCCACTAATGCTTGAGGTTCAACCTCAAGTTCCTACACCAGTTCCAGAGCAGTCACCAGTCCCGATTCATATCGAATTGGATTTAGACTCCCCATCTCGCAACAACTCCTCTACATATTCACTCTCGTCAGAACCTCTTGTTGCTAGTACAAATCCTTCTAGTAGCATTAGCCGAGACCAGTCTTGGATTGAAACTCAACTGGGAAGGAAGAGGAGACAACCATCCTATGTCCTTAATCATTCAGACTTTGATCAGGTTTACCAGGATGCGCCAGACAAAAGGATCAAGAACATGGTCCACGTGGAGAGGAATATTGATATGGAGGTCATCATTGAGATTGCTATACCTCCACAGGGGAAGAGTTTGGAAGAGTTGGAATCTCAGGACTTTGAGGTTATCACAGTCAACCTTGGTCGTAGCACTCGCCAGACTCAGGTTGATCTCCTACAAGTTGCTATAGACAGTGCCAGGGATAGAATGCTGAAGGACGGAGAAAACAAGGGAGCCCTCAAGGCTGAAATCAGATAGCTTTGTCAGTACATTTCTAGCCTTGTACATAGGTTAGATGTTACCGCCACACTCCCACTGATGCTTGAGCCTCCAGCATAACAGGGCCATCTTAATCACTTGGTTGCATATGACAAGCGTTTGGAGGAATGGGAGGAGGAGTTCGTTGCTAGAGGCCGTTCTATGCTTACAAAGCTATATCAGTTGCGGTACAATGCACGGGAGCTCCGTCTACGTCTCTCCATGATGAGGAGCGAGACATGGCGATTAGTAGACCTCGGGACGAGATTATGATTGTTCACCTGAGTGTGGCATATGAATCAGTCACAGTTGCAGAGGATAAAGAGGCTATCTACTCTTGGAAAACACAGTTGGTTTTCAAGGAAAAGATAGAGGAAACGATGGCGTCAAAGTTGGTTGAGAGTAAAGAGCACATTACTAGTGCACTCTTGTTTGTGAGAACCTTAGTATCTCACTTACTGTGTCGGTATTAGATTGAGGGTGGTGCATATGTTGAGCTTACTGATATACAGTCAGAGCTCCAAGCACTCATTGATACTATTTTCAGTGGGGAGACCGTTGGCTGTAAGATTAATCAACTTACAGTCATGTCGGCATTGTTCGATGAAGCAACCAGGAGCAGAGGTGAACTTTAGTCTTAGATCACAGTTGGTGAGGACATGCTACACAGACAGCATACTTCGGCAGAGTATCAAAGCTCCAGATAGTGATGTAGTTAACAATCTCATTGAGGGATTGGTTGCTTGACATCACGGCTAGTAGACTTCAGTTCCCATCTCTCAGGATAGACATTACACATAGGAGTTAAACTTGGTGTTACCTTTTCAAGTTAACTCGCTGTCTTATCTCATACATGTCTATTCTAGGATTATCTTTATTCACTTGGAGTTGTATTTAGGGTTTACGTTAACTGATGGTAGTGTTCTAGTTAACTTGCTTTCAATAAGGACGTGCATGCTTGCACATTCTCCACTTAGATTAATTGTAATGGTTAACTGATGGTAGCTTTCCAGTTAACTGTATAGTTTACTTTATTAGGGTTTATCAATAAATCTTGCATGCATTGCAAGACTGTAGTTGACTCAAGGTGATTTTAGGGTTCCCTACACCTTTCGATGTCTATAAATAAGAGCTTTGCTCATTTGTACATAACTTTTGCACGAGAGAGAAATATATGCTGTGCCTACCTTGCCTTCAATATTGCTCGTTCTATATTTGTTCATGAGTATTTACTATTATGATGAATTGTTATGCCACTTGTGTTTCATGCAATTATGATGGTGAATTCTTGCCTTAGTTAAATATAGTGGCTAGTTTGAACGTAGATTGTATGTGTGTCTCGCCTATGCAATTTATTGTCCTAGTTGGCTATCTTTCATGTTTTGTGTTCAATAAACTTGTTCAGATTGAGCTGATAGATGTGCCACCTTGCCTTCAAGTTGAGAATCTGTACTTGTTTATCATGTGATGTGTGTGAATAATAAGCCTATTCAGACAAGTAGATAGTCGTGCCACCTTGCCTTCACGTTGTGAGTCTGTACTCGGTTTATCGTTAGATAGTCATTCCTGCTCTGTTTCCTCATGCTCTAAATTCTTGAGGGGATTGGATAGTTTAAGTTACTTAGTTTTGTGTGTTGTAGTTAAGTCTTGCAAAACCAAAAAATACTTAGCTGCAACGTATAGAGTTTTTGTGAAAGCCTTGTACCTCTTACAGCTGAGACAAAAAGATAGGATATAGTTTAGTTTATTTCCCTTTTCAAGCACTTTTGTAAAGCACAACAAGGGAGCTTCCCCTCTTAATTTGAAGAGCACTCATTGCGTAGTGTGCATAGTTGTCCTTACCAACTTGCACTCCAGAGGTGTTAGTTGTTACGCCAACATATTAGTTATTTGGGAGAGATTTAATTCTTGTATGTTAGGTGGTTGGAGGGTGAAGGCCGTTTATAAAGTCTTGAGTGTAATGTAATTTTTAAATTACTTGCGTAATATATGGTTGCTATTGTCTTTACATTTTGTCTTTACATTTTGTCTCTCTATGTATTCATGTATGTGCAAGTTTGTGTTTGGTGTGACCCATGCAATATGTGGTGCTATTTGATTCCAACCATAGTGCATAGACTTGGGCTCAGAGAGTAACCAACAAGCCCAAAATTTTCGACTCGGCAAAATCTATGGTTTATTGGAGGGGTGAATGTACGGTTTTAAACTATGTTTTAACCTGCCCTAATGCGTTATCAACCCCGCATTGACATGTTTTAACTTGCTTCGACGTGTTTTAACTTGTATTGGCATGTTTCAATCCTGCATTGCACTTTTTTTTACCTCAGAATCGCATGAAACTTGGCGAGTTTTGTCTTAAATCCGGCGAGTTTTTGTCTTAAATTCAGCAAAGTTTTGTCTTAAATCCGACATGTTTTCCTTTGCAACTTGTCTATAGAGACTCATGAGTTAAACCTGTGTTTACTCATGCAATTTAGAAATCGGCGAGTACTTGACAACCTGGCGAGTACTTGCAGGGTTTGCAATCTATGATTGCAACAATTGGTATTAGAGTTGTGGAACATGGGCTGTAGATGAATAATTTCCTTGTGACTTGATTGAAAAGGTAGATTGTAGGAAAGTGATTTTGTTTGTGTGTTTTATGCTTGTACCATCTTGAGGGGCTGTTGAAAATTTTTTCCAATGATTTTCTTTGAAATGAGCGGTTTCTTCTTGAAAAAGGCAAAAAATTCATAGAACTTTCGACTTGGAACTAATTAAAAATCCTTTGATAGATACCAATAAACCTAACTCTACAAATCCTTTCGTGATGCTTTTAATCTAAGCTCCATTTCATTGATTTTGTATCAAAATTGTTAAGTGTCATTGTAAATGTAAACAAATCAGTATCAGAATGGGATCCTAAGACTAAGAATAAACTAAGAAGGTCTGAGATTCTGAGTAATAATTTCTAAGACAAATACCAATTTCTGAATTCTTCCTTTTATTGCAAAATGTACTGAATGCAGAACATTAATAATTTTGATGTCTGCATATTCAGATTGGAATCAACTTTTATATGATAGGAGACCCGCCTCCAAGGGATGCGTCTCTTGAGAAGACGTGTCTCCACACGTGGAGGCACGTCTGCTCAAGAGACGTGTTCCTTAGGGCGCGGGTTCTTCTCACAACTGATGTTTATTCGGTTTAACAAATAGACACACCCTTACGCATGGCAGATGTATTATAATAGTCCCGAATTTAATCAATGCGATTTCAGAATATCATTTAGATATATACGATTTTATACATGCTTTATAAAATTCGGTTGTTTACTTATTTCCAGAAATATTAAACATGAAAAGTATTAGGTCTTATATAAACGATGATGATGCTTATAGCAATCATCGTTTATATCTGACCTAAGCTACCATTCATTAACACTCCCTCTCAGCTTAGGGAAGATATTTCAAATCACATAAGTGCGGATATCACCTTTACACGTGATATCGAAGATAAGGAATGTTTTCTCAAAGTTGTCAAGTCACATGACATTCTTCATAACTCATCTTCATTATGGTATGTGCACTGACATCAAGTCACATGATGTCTACCATAATTCATGGCATATCCACGGATATAAATATCCGCCATGATTATCTCTTAAAGATCACAATGATCTTTAGATGATATCAAGTCCCATGATATCCATCAAAGTGTCCAAGAGATACCATCATGACATATCCACAGATATCAAGTCACATGATATCTATCATGATAGTTTATCATTGTAGAGTCGTCACTTTACAATGTCAAATACAAGTGTTCATTATTAGAAAGATCGTCACCTTTCAATAATGTACACAAGGGGAGTAGGCCCATAAAGTCATGGAGTCACACACATGACAAAAGAGTTTACACATTTAAACACCTTTATATATTAGTACAATTTGATAAACAATTTGAATTTCAAACATAAATAACAAATTACATTTCAACCATACCAAGTTTCTTCCTGAAGTGATCTACCTTGATTCGGGAGAGAGGCTTGGTGAGAATGTCTGCCAGTTTGATCATTTGTACTAATATACTCCAGATACTTTCCCTTTCCTGTATCTCTTACATAATAGTAGGGGATCTCAATGTAGATCTATCATGAAAGACAGGATTTACAGAGAGTTTGATGCAACCTTGATTGTCACAATGTATAATTGTTGGATTCAAGGGCTCACCAAAGAGTCCCACAAGCAATTTACGAAGCCAAATTGCTTCTCTTGCTCCCATTGAGGCTGCAATGTATTCAGCTTCTGTTGAGCTCTGTGCAACTGAAGATTGTTTTCTGCAAATCCAGGAGATCATAGCTGATCCTAAACTGAAGCAACATCTTGATGTCCTTTTCCGATCGATTATACTTCCAGCCCAATCTGAATCAAAGTACCCATGTAGATCTAGTTGATCATTCTTGTAAAGAAGACCATATCCAATAGTGCCTTGAAGATATCTCAAAATATGTTTCACAACCATTAAGTGAATTTCCTTTGGCTCACACATGATTTGGTTAAGAACATTCACTGCATAGCAAATATCAAGTCTGGTGTTGACTAGATACATCAAGGATCCAATCATCTGTCTGTAAAGGGTTGGATCTGCACACTTGGATTCTGCTGCTGCTTCTTTCAATTTGTGAAGGTTGGTTTCCATAGGTGTAGACATTGGTCTACAGTCCAACATTCCAAATCTCTTCAGAATATCAATAGTATACTTCACTTGGTTTAGTATAATGCCCTCTGATTTCTGCCATACTTCTAAACCTAGGAAGTAGTGTAAAATGCCCAAATTTTATGTCAAATTGATTCGTCTGCTTCCTTGAACGTGAGGTGATCTTCTCCTGTTATCGGTCATCAACATATAAAATAATTATTGGCATATCACCTTTAGTACCTTGAAGTGGGGTGGGTTAGCATCATTCTTGGAAAATCCTAATCCTGAGATAGCCCATCAATTCTTTCCTTGCAGAACCACAGAACTGTTTATTATGGGGCTTTCTTGATGCATACATGTGAGTCAGTTATATATCACAAAATATGAGGCTGTTCAAATATACTTCTTCTTCAATGTTTCCATTCGGAAGGCGTTTTCACATCTGTTGATGGATCTTTAACCTTTAAATTTGTTGCAATAGCTTCTTCTTGCTCTCCTTGATACATAGCAGATTATGAGTGCAAATCTCTTAAATGATATTGCCTTCCTTTTAGAAAACCTCTTGCCACAAAAGCATTAACTTTATGTTTTTCTATATTGCCATCAGCAGCATGCTTGATTTTGAAGAGCCATTTGGAAGAGACAACAGATTTCTCTTTTGGTCTAGGCACTATATCCCATACATCATTCTTTAGAATAGACTGATATTCCTCTGTCATTGCATCCTTCCATGCTTGATGTTGGAAAGCTTCTGTAACACTGATAGGTTTTGAGTTTATGATGTTCTTCATTAGAGCAACATAGCTAGAGAAACGTTTGGGTCTTTTACTCTCCCTGAACGTTCCTTTGGGTGTTGCATGATCCTCTGCTTCTTTGATCATCTTCTTGGCCCAAAGTGGTCTCATGTGGCATTTCCTCAGGATGCTCCCTCTGAATCTCAGGAGCAGGTTCAATTTCAGGTACTCTAGGGGAATAGGTTTCAGTCTCACTAGAACTCCTTGCCCTCTTGAATGCAATGTCTTCTTCAAAGATGACATCTCTGCTCAATTCAATTTGATTCTGACCGGGTATGAATATCCTGAAGGCCTTGGAGGTTTCACTATATCCCATAAATATCCCTTTCTTTCCGAAAGGTTCAAGTTTGAATCTCTTCTCCTTGGGCACATGAATATAGACGGGACAACCAAAAATCCTAAAGTGACTAATGTCAGGTTTTATGCCAGTGAAGGCTTCTTCAAGAGTTTTGCTGTCAAGATGAGAATGAGGACATCTATTTTGGATGTAGACAGCAGTCCTAAAGGCTTCTGCCCAGAAAGAGGTTTCAATGTTTTGGTCAAACAACATTGCTTTGGCAGCTTCTACAATGGTTCTATTTTTTCTTTCAGCAACCCCATTTTGTTGAGGGTTGTAAGCCACTGTGAACTCCCTCTTAATTCCAGCACTCATGCAGAATTCCTTAAAAATTTCAGATGTGTATTCTTTCCCATTGTCTGTCCTTAATGTTTTTATTTTCTTCCCGGAGAAGTTTTTTGTAAGTGCTTTGAACTCTTTGAACCTTTTGAGGATTTCTATTGACTCTTTACACTTAAGGAAATAGATCTAGGTTTTCCTAGAGAAGTCATCTATAAATATGACATAGTAAAGAAATCCTGCTTTAGAAGGTACAGACATGGGTCCACATAAGTCGGAGTGAACCAGATCTAACACATTTAGGGTTTTGCTCAAACTAGTGGGAAAGGATCCCTTTGTATTCTTTCCTAAGGCACGACCTTTATAATTTCCTTCATGAGATGGTTTTAACTTAGGTAGCCCTGTTACAAGTTTTTCCATAGAAGGTAGGGCACGGAAATGAAGGTGTCCTAATCTTCTATGCCAAATCTCAGTTGACTCAAAGATGTCAAGGGTAAGGGCTTGATTAACTTCAGTGCAAAGTTTGTAAAGGTATCCTTGTCTTACACCTATGATTTGGGCTTTCTTGATAGATGAGTTTTTAGGCCATGCTAGAACTTTTCCATCCATAAATGTAACCCTATATCCATTGTCTTCAAGGCGAGGATGGATATTAAATTCCTCTTTATTCGGTATAAATATGGCCCCGGTGAGTTGAAGGAGAGACCAGATTTCAATGTGATGGAACAAGTTCCAACCCCTTTTACTTGATGTGTAGAGTCATCCCCAATTGTGACATCTTCATCAGACTCTTCAGTCATAGTGTCTAAGTGTTCTCTAAACCCTGTGATGTGCCTCGAAGAACCACTATCAATCACTCAGTTGTTGATATTGTTAGATACTTGATTAGATAATGTTGAATAGAACACAAAGTTCTCAGATTCATGATCTGAATTTGTCTTTCCTACTTTGGCAAAAGATGCTTGTTGCTTTGATCTGTCAGGGCACTTCATTGCATAGTGGCCATATTGATCACATCTAAAGCATTGCCCTTGAGAGATGTCTTTCCTTTTAGAAGATCCCTTTCCATTGGAATTTCTCTTTCTTTTAAAAGATCCTTTCTTGTCGGAGTTTTTCGTATTCCTTTTATTAGACGATGTGTTGAGTACATGAAGGTCTTCATCTATGTTTTTCTGTTTGTTTTCTTTTGAGGAGAGTCTTGTTTCTTCTTGAAGGCGGTCAGTTCTTAGCCTATCAAACTTAGGGAGTTTAGATCTTGCACTTATTCCTTGAACAAATGACTCCCATGAGTTTGGTAGGCCTCCTAGTGCAATTAGAGTTAACTCTTTGCTATCAATCTGATATCCAATTGTGGATAATTTATCTCTCAGATCAATAATCCTCATGAAGTATGCATTAATGGACTCTCCTTTGTTTATTTGAGCATTGTTGATTTGCCTTTTTAAAGCAAGAGTCCTGCAGGTGTTGTTGATCTCATAAGTTTTCTCAAGAGATTTGAACATATGGTATGCAGTTTCATGTTTTGCTAGGATGGGCACTATATGATCCCTAACTACATCTACAAGGATTTTCGTGGCTTTTTCATTGTTTTCTATCCATTGAGTTTTCTTAGATTTAGACTTTGTTTCCTTCAATTTTTCTCTCACAAGTGAATCTAGCTTATTCTCTCTAAGGATCATCATGATTCTAAATTTCCATGATGTGAAATTGTCTGCTCCTGCAAGGCGATCTTCAAATCTGATCACACTTGACATTATGAAGAATGTGATGTAAATTCGATTCTAGAAAATACGAATTTTCTTGAGCAGATTGATATTTAGATTTGATTAGGATTCACACAACGTGGCTCTGATACCATGTAAATGTAAACAAATCTGTATCAGAATGGGATCCTAAGACTAAGAATAAACTAAGAAGGTCTGAGATTCTGAGTAATAATTTCTAAGACAAATACGAATTTCTGAATTCTTCCTTTTATTGCAGAATGTACTGAATGCAGAACATTAATAATTTCGATGTCTGCATATTCAGATTGGAATCAACTTTTATATGGTAGGAGACCCGCCTCCAAGGGATGCGTCTCTTGAGAGGACATGTCTCCACACGTGGAGGCACGTCCGCTCAAGAGACGTGTTCCTTAGGGCGCGGGTTCCTCTCACAACTGATGATTATTCGGTTTAACAAATAGACACACCCTTACGCATGGCAGATGTATTATAATAATCCCGAATTTAATCAATGCGATTTCAGAACATCATTTAGATATATTCGATTTTATACATGCTTTATAAAATTTGGTTGTTTACTTATTTCCAGAGATATTAAACATGAAAAGTATTAGGTCTTATATAAACGATGATGATGCTTATAGCAATCATCGTTTATATCTGACCTAAGCTACCATTCATTAACAGTCATGAACCAATGATGATTTGTTTTTTTGTAAAAAAATAAAATTCATTTGCTCACGGTAGGTAACACAAACATATTAAAAATCATTTTAGTAATCTTGGACTCGATCAAATGATCATGAAGATCCATCTCAAGAACTAATTCCCTTTTATAGCCTAGGATGTGTGGGGTAATGAAAATAATGATGAACCTTGAAGAAGGGAATAGTCAATAAAATAGTTCTCTTTGCAAAGTGATAGCTAAACATAGGACATCAACAATTTGATCAAAAACCGAGCCAAAAACTTTGCAAACTCCAACAAATATTGTTGGCGTTTGAATTTGCACCTCTAGAGTGCGGATTGGAAACAGACAACTTTGCACAGTTAGATTGCTCTTCAAATTAGGAGGGGAAGCTCCTTCTTTTGCTGATTATGTGTAAAAAGAAATACTAAACTAATTTCCGATCTTTTTATCTCAGCTGAGAGCACAAGGTTATAAAACTCTTTGCGTCGTAGCTGAGGTTTTCTCTAGTTTCGTAACTTCAACCACAACTAAGCCTAAACTAATGACACTTCTAACTTCTAAAGTAAATTCAGAGCAAGAAGAGTTAGAAGTAGATAGGGAATGCTTGATAAACACGAAGGTTAAACAAACTTATTTCCAGAACACATCTGAAGACTCATTGTACTTCTAGATAAATGCTGAAATAAAGATCATGAAAGCGAAACATGAAACAATAACACCGAAAGTCTTTGAGAACGTGGATCAAAGCAAGGTGGGCATAATATTTATTTCCTCAAATTCCAACAGTAATAACACATCTGGGACAGTAGATTGTAGCTACAATAGGCATACAATTTATGATCGAACCAAATTACACAAACAAAGTTGAACATATATTGAATAACAAAGAAGCAGGCCAAAATAAACTCAGCGTTTTGTTATCACAAGCACGGTTAAGAAAATAATGAGCAAGGCTGCTCTTATTTATACACAAACACAAAAGTAGGGAACCCTAAAATCTCCTTGTGTTAACAATCAGTCTTGACTTATTTCCAGAACACATCCGAAGACTCATTGTACTTTTAGATAAATGCTGAAATAAATATTATGAAAGCAAAACATGAAACAATAACACCAAAATTCTTTGAGAACGTGGATCAAAGCAAGGTGGGCATAAGATTTATTTCCTCAAATTCCAACAGTAATAACACATCTGGGACAGTAGATTGTAGCTACAATAGGCATACAATTTACGATCAAACCAAATTACACAAACAAAGTTGAACATATATTGAATAACAAAGAAGCAGGCCAAAATAAGCTCAGCGTTTTGTTATCACAAGCACGGTTAAGAAAATAATGAGCAAGGCTGCTCTTATTTATTCACAAACACAAAAGTAGGAACCCTAAAATATCCTTGTGTTAACAATCAGTCTTGCCAACATGCAAGATTTATTCCTATATCTAAACAAAGATAACTAACAATTAACTGGAATGATTAACATCAATTAACTGATCTAAAACTAAAGAAAGCTCCAACTGTACAATAGATATTTCGAAAATTAGATATGCATGAAAAGAGGACAGCCAGTTAACTTGGAAAAGGCATCAAGTTAATTGTTGTTTTAAATTCTCTCCTTGGAGAACGTCGCATGCCTCAACTGGTAGTTCACTCATCGGCAACTTGAGCAATCAAGTCCTCCAGAAAGCTGTTAACTGCTTCTGCGTTTGGAACATTGGTACTCTTTTGAATGATGTAATGTC